>VDFB02084140.1:0-20469 GCA_007258455.2 Sequoia sempervirens | reverse complement strand
CCACTCTCTTCCTCTGTCTTGTTGGAACTATAAAAATCTGATGATTTTTACATATCTTTCATCCCCCAGAGTCTCCATTTGAGTCCTACCTTAGGCACATTTTCCTCATTTTATGATATTTTTACCCATATTTTGGTCGTGTGACCCCATAGAATCCATTGAGTCATGCATTTTTCATGTTGTGGTCCATATCAGGATAGGTCTATCTAGGTCTCCCTGACCCATGTTGCCTATGTGTTAACATATGTTTCTAGTAGGTGATTAGCAACACTTGTTCATTGTTATAGCGATCGAAATTCACCTGTAGGTTTTTATCGGCATGACTTTCACGTGGTTTCGGTGACCGAGGAGGAACCTATCGGCAGAAGTTTGGTCGTTGGGTTAGTGTCTCATCGATTTTGAATTGTCTTCCTGACTAATGCATGTGGAGGTTCATCGGCGAGAGCTTGGTGATATTGTAATGTGATCTCGGCGAGGTTGTTATGTCTTGTCGACACGGGGTTTTCATCAGCATGTTCTCGAGGAGAATCTTATCGAACAACACATGGATGGTTTCTTCGGCCAAACATATTGCTTCCAGTGTGAGGTCATAGAAAATATACATTGTCACACCGATCGGTCGCAGGAGGATGCATATCGGTAAGAGTTGAGGCTTTCAAAGTAATGTCTCGACTAGTGACCTTTGATCTCGCCGATAACACAATGAGGACTTTGTCAAGATGAAAATTGGATTGTCTCAGCGACACACAAGATGGATAAAGTCTTTCGGTAAAAAAAACTGCACTCTGTATGAGGTCTCCCCGATGTCAATATGTTACGGTGACCCACATAAGATAAAAGAATACATTGGCAAGAGAACCAATTTGTCATAGTGACTCATGATGAATGAATATTTTTGGTAAAGCAAAGTCTAGATGTCTCTCTGATATATCAAGGTTATAGTGAAATGGATGAAGCAAGAAAGCATGTTTCGGTAAGAAAATTTCTTATGTCTCAACGATTGGGAGATGGCATTCGAGGTGACTCTTGGTATAATGAAGCATTATCTACATGATGTTTCCTCAACTCCATGAGGTCACAGTGAAACACATTGGGATAGGAGGATTTTTTTGGTTTCGGCATAACAAACAGAATGCTACAGCGACATGCAAGAGGCAAAAGGACGCATATCGATGAAACATAATGAGATCAAACTAGGAAATAACGTGAGCGCATTATAGTTTGCTTTGGGAATCCTCGAGCCTTAGCATTGGTAGTTGCCTTGCAATACCAACCCAAAGGCTTGGAGGGCATTCCCAATGACCAGAGATGTGTTTTTGCAAATTCTACAATTTTTTCACATAATCGGGTTCGTGCTCACCATCAAGATTGCATCTGGTTCAATATCGACAAAAGCAAACACATGGGTAATGTTAGGTTCTCTCTTAGCTATCCAACGATGTAATTTTTTTCACTTTTTAACAATTTTAAGTCTTTCATCCATATTTTCTTTTGTTTGTATGTCTCTTTTTCGCCAAAAAGCAGTGTTTGGTTTTTTTTTCGTTATAAATTAACCATTCATCAAAATTTCAAATAAATTACATTTTTAGAAACTAGACTCTATTCTACATTTCAAAAAAAAAATTAATAAAAAATCAATTACCTTCAAAAAATTTTAGGGGGAGCACGGCCACAATTCTGCTTTTCAGGAAGTGCCCACTTCGAAAATTAGTAAAAAATCAAATATTCATTAAAAAATTATCAGAAAAATCATGCATCAACTAGATACTGTTAGCTAATTTTTGACCATTGCAATTTTAAAAATACTACAAAAAATTTCACCATTCTCAAGTCATATAAGAGTTGCTATGTTATGTTTTCTGACAAAAATAGCACCAATTTGTGTATGTCCCTCTTTTCAACCCCTTAATCTCAACCATTTTCAAAATAAATTAGTAGTTTATAAAGTAGACTTGGAGCACTTCGATCCTTGTTTTTGTTCCATCTCAAAATTTTGAGTGTAACTATCCTCAATTTCATGTCCAAGGTTAGTATTTCCTGATTTAAGAAAAAAAGTGGCCACTTAAGCCCCCTTTTTGGGAACCATCTTGGTGCACTTACTCAATTTTTGTTTTCAACTTCTTGAGAATTGTGAGGCTTCAACACACATGAAAGTTCATTTTGATTAGCTTTTCTTAATGGAATTATTTTACCACAAACACTTTCTTTGATTAGGTTTTCCAAACTAAGTGTCCAATGTCTTGATTTCTTCTCATCTTACAAAGTATGTTATGTGGAATTCTGATGAACTCAAGGCAAGGGTTTACCTATTGTTTACTTTAGTAGACAAATCAAGATGTGATCCAATGTTTAGAAACCTCTAGGGATGTAAATCCCAAGGGCAAGCAATAACATATGGATCGAGTCAATTGTATTTGTCTCCAAAAGGGGTTTGAAATTTGGATGATGATGTTAAGTGTTTGTTTTCAAGAAGTTTTCGAATAAACAAAGAATTTTGTAACCCAAGAATAAGTAAAATCCTATGGATGTGTAAGACAATATTTTTTGGATTCCCACTTGGACAAGACCATCTACACTTATCTTTAGCGAATGGTTAGATGCTTGACCCCATTGGCTCCCCTCCATAGCTCATTAACGTTAATCGGGGCAGCCAAGCATCAACACCCATGAAACTCCCATGGAATGCTTTCCATTTCTACTAAAAGACCGTAAAAGTGTGGGTTGGCTTCAGAATGACCGTTCTTGCACCAACAAATAGATTAAAGAATTTTGGAAAATTTTAGCACATGGGTTTTAATAAGGACTTTCCGTTCGTGGAGATTGACCCATACGACAAGAGTCCCCTTTCGGATCCATCTTGTCGGAATCAACCACGTGATATTGGAATTTACTCCAATATCCACATTTATATCCTGGTTGGAAATACTCTTGGCTTTAGAGTTTTACCGGTTGAGTCGTTCCCTTGGGTGAGTACTTTTTCCCCAAGGCAGGTCCTCTAGGATAAACAAAAGCAAGTAAAAAATGATATTCATAACCGGATCAATCTTTGTTGGTAACAAAGAGAGAGAATGTACGCAATAATGCCCCCACTCACACTCGCACAAAATTTTGTTCAATTTTAAACCCAAAATGAACTGTGGAGGTGATTGCTTTGTCTTAACCTAAAATCATGAAAAGGGCCTTTTGATTCTCAAGATTGCTATAAAGCGCGAAAGAAGCGCATACGTCCTTTTCCAATGAAGTTAGTTCAAGTAAGCCCTCACAAAATAAAGAAGAACATGTTCATTTTAAGACCCATAAAGCAATAATGACTTCTTTTTAAGCACCAAATGAAGTGTGAAGATTTTCCTTGTTCAATTGTTAATCCTCAAACCAAATCTAGTAAGTTTTTCCTAAAGTTCATTTTAGCCCTTTGTAGCAAGAAATTGAAATGTTCTTTTTAGAGCCCAAATGAAATTTAGTTAGTCCTAAAAGCTTGAAGATAGCAAAGCCTTAAGAATGGGATTATAATTGCTCCCAAAGTGTTAAAAAACACTTGTTACAATCATTAAATGAGGAGGTTATGAAACTTGAGAATTTCGCGACATCGGTTCTAAAACTTGGGAAACCCACAACAAGGTTATAAAATTTGAAAATTCTGCGACATAGGTTCTAAAACTTGGGAAACCCGCGACAAGGTTATAAAACTTGAAAATTCCACGACATAGGTTCTAAAACTTGGGAAACCCACGACAAGGTTATAAAACTTGAAAATTCCGCGACATAGGTTCTAAAACTTGGGAAACCTGCGACAAGGTTATAAAACTTGAAAATTCTGCGACATAGGTTCTAAAACTTGGGAAACTTGCGACAAGGTTATAAAACTTGAAAATTTTGCGACATAGGTTCTAAAACTTGGGAAACCCGTGACAAGCTTATAAAACTTGAAAATTCCATGACATAGGTTCTAAAACTTTGGAAACCCACGACAAGGTCATAAAACTTGAAAATTCTACGACATAGGTTCTAAAACTTGGGAAACCCGCAACAAGGTTATAAAACTTGAAAATTCTGCGACATAGGTTCTAAAACTTGGGAAACTTGCGACAAGGTTATAAAACTTGAAAATTCTACGACATTGGTTCTAAAACTTTAGAAACCCGCGACAAGGTTACAAAACTTGAAAATTCTGCGACATAGGTTCTAAAACTTGGGAAACCCACGACAAGGTTACAAAACTTGAAAATTCCGCGACATAGGTTCTAAAACTTGGGAAACCCACGACAAAGTTATAAAACTTGAAAATTTCGCGACATAGGTTATAAAACTTGGGAAAGTCGCGACATCTAAGTTTCTAGCTTTTTAGAAAATAAAAAATTTGCACACAGAGTTTAAATGCATCTATTCCAACGTTATGCTCCAGCTACAAAATAAAAAACTTCATATCTTTCACAAATCAAGTCCGTTTTTCTTGAAATTTGGATAACAAGAGGATTGAGTCCTTATGAGAAAAACCTAGAATTATTTTAAATTCTAGCACTCTAAAACTTTAAAAAATTTCAAGTTCAAAATCCCTCCTTCTAGCGCCAATATGTGAACCAAGATCCCTCTAAAACCTGCACAACACAAGAAATAAACACATTATAAGATTGAAATGCAAGTTAGAATCTAGGTTCCTCAAGAAATCCATTTATCAATTCTCTAAATAGGAAAATGAAAGCAATACAATGAGAAATCAACAAAAGAGATTAAATCCTATGAAAGCAATGTAAATTCTTGATCTCTTGAGAGAATTTGTGCCAATTTGATGTGAAAATTGGCCCTTTCCCAACTCTTATGATGCAATGCTAAAGATTGATGAAGAGTGATCCACTTTGTTGATGAAGGATGAGAGATCCAAGCCAAAAATCTGCAAAAACCTAGCTAAGAACTCAATGGTGATGGATGGAAATGGCTAAATATTTTAGCATAATAACTTTGCATAATTTGTGGATGTTCAAATGAGGATATGAGCTCTTTATTTATAGAATTCCAAGATGGATGAATGTCCAAATTTTAGCAATGTGGGACTAACATTCATCTAATGGCAAGATGCCACTTGTCAATCTATGAATGGATGGAGGATGTGTAAGATTTGAGAATTGTGCCAATAAATGCATATTATTGAATTTCAAATTTGTTGAAATGACTTGTAAAAGGGAAGGGAAAATGCAATAAATGCCACTTGGCTCAAGGCAAAGGACATGTAAGATGAAGTTATTGCCTTGTTGGATGTACATGTTGACTTGGAATTTTTGAATTCAAATTTGGAGAATATTCCAAAAGATGCCTTGTGAGGAAAATGGAGATTTAATAAATGAATTAAATCTATTTTCATGTGCAACTTGCAAAATATAGAGTATGGGACATGATTTAGAATTAAATTAATCAAGGGTTAATTAATTTAATAAGAGAGGCTAGATGATGTGACCTATTTGACTCAAATTTATGGATTTATTTAAATCAAATAAGAGAGGAATATGATAAGAGATTAAATAAATATTTTTGATTTATTTAATTGAGAGAGATGATGTTAGATTAAATCAAAATAAGGTTTTAATTTATTTAATTTAATGGATAGACTTTAGAGATTTAATCAAATAAAATTAATTATTTAATTAAATAGGGATAATTAGATCATATGGATTGACTTACTTAACAAAAGAGATTGACATAATTTGATAAAATGATTTATTCAATTAAGAGAGGAATATTGACGAATTTAATCAAATAAGGGGGTTTGATTAAATGGTTAGACCGAGGGATGATTCAGGATGAAATGATGTTAGTAGTCGAGATCAGATGCACAATGTCAATCGGTATACTTTATGTGTCCACACAAATTAAAAGATATCATACATTACCATGATCCTTGTCTCTTCGATTATATATTCAAAAAACATCTTAAGGAACAAATACAAAATTTTGATTGTCATTGTTGACATCCAAGATGATAACATAGTGTTGCATCCCCTACCATGATGAATTGTGGAAGTGATTTGAATACTAGGATCCCATTCCTATGTGCATATAAAATTTAGTATTTGAGTAAAATGTTCTAGGTGTCCTTTAATGCAAGTTTTATCTTTGATTTTTTTCTTGGGATGATTAAATCACTTTCCACGATGATAAAAATATTGAAATGACATAGTGTAATGTAAATATATGCTATTACCATCTCTTTCATATTTAAATTGTACTCATAAGAAATATTGGAATATTACCTTTTTCTTCCTTGATGTTAAGTAGACCAGCCTTTCTTTGTACTTGGTGGATAAAATGATCATTCATTCCAACTTGTAAACCCAAGACTAATTTCTTTGTCATCACCTTTTGAGATTCTCATGCAAAATGTAGTACACTAAGATCTTGCTTTTCATTATACATGCGATAATTTTTTAACTTAAATTCTTCTAGATGTTATTTTTCTTAAGAAACTATTAAATTAGCTTCTTTTTCCCTTCTTTGTCATTCCTCACATAATTTGAAGTTTTGTGTTACATCTTCTATGCTTTCTTTAAAACACGTAATCTTCCATTTTCTTCATATTTGGAATCCTTGTGACCTGAATCTATAACTTAAAAATTATGGATCCAAATTTTATATCCTCCATATTTTTATGCTCCTTCATACTACTACCTTATAGATTTGTTATCAAGTAAGTATGCACCTTGGCTGAATTGCAAAAATCATTCTACTAGTGAAACATGGGATGATCACCTTGAGTGTGAGCTCAAATGTTGGAGATCAACCCCTGGAGAGGGCTAGTTCCTTTGGTACTTCACTTGAAATATGGGGTGATGCACCAAATAGTGTTTTTCTTGGACTTTGGACTACTGTTTTCACATACAATTAATCAATATCTTAGGTTGTTTGTGCACAACATTGGTTTTTTGATATATCTATATATCAATGTTTCATTGAAAGGTCCATGTTTTTATAGTTTTAGAAGGGAAAAAATATAATATTATTCTCAACTAACGTCTTCTTGAACTATGACACAAGCAATAACCTACACATATATATCTTTTTTCTATTTGAAGATGATGGAAATAAGATGTTCATTTAAGTATTTGCATCTAAAAAATAAATGTCATCAATTACCTTATATACACAACCAGGACAAAACCTTTGAAGGCCAAAAGTCCTCATTTTATTGATAGAAGATGACCTTTGAAGGCCAAAAGTGCTCATTTATTGATAGAAGATGCTCTTTGCAAATACAATTCTGATATATATCTTGCTTTGATTGAAAGTGTTCTAAAATTGAAGGATTACAATGCTTTATTCTCAGTCCCAAAACTGAAAATCAGAGTTACAATATATAGAAAAGATAGAAAGAAACTTTTGCAAGCTTACAATACTTGTCCATAAGTGAAAGAACTACTTGAAAAAGAAACAAGGCATGCCTTTTTGCATAAATTTTTTTCCTAAACCCTAGTAATTTGTTACAATAAACAAGTGACATGTCACAATTTGAAAAGTTAAAAATCCTTTGGGCACCTAACTACTGCTTCCACCTTTTAAGCTCCTCAAGAAAGGCTCCATTGTGTTGTCAGTTGAAATCCTTCTTTGAATGCTATTGAATTTATCTAGCTTGAGATGTTCCTATAAGCTTGAAAAAGTGGGTGATTTGATCACACTATCTCAGGTATATATTCTCCTTGATGCTTGCATGATGTCTTTGACTGCTCATGAAGAACCCAAACTGTCCAACCTCCTTCATGAATGCCAAAACTACCCTTATCCATGATGATAAGGCATGTGAGAGATTCTTGAGAGGAAAAGTCTCTTTGTGGCATTGGATAAAGCTTCTCCATCAAGATATCTTCAAAAATATCCTTTATGAGTCTTAAAAAACTATCTTGTTATTCAATCATGCTCTATTATTTTGAATGTCCAAGGCTTTACAAATCAACATTTTTGTATGTCACTGCTCTTGATGTTATAGGTACTATCATCTTTTAGTTGTCACTGCCCTTGGATGTCATTTTTCACTGTACAGTCATCAAGACTACCTTCAAGAACATGGTCATGTGATGAACCACTGCCCTCAAATAGATCTGTCTTCTTCTTTCAGTCATAAATGTCTCTAACATTCTTAAGGGTTATAAGGACTGCTATATGTAATGAAAAATAGTCTTTGCATTTTCCATGACTATAACCTTCCCTCACTCTGTTCTAGCAGATCTACCTTCACCATACACAATATTTTGTTGAGAAATTGCATTCAACAACCCCATGATCCAACTCTGATGTTGCCAAAGAACCAATAGTATTTATCGATAGTGAATATATGTCAAATGTTTTTCCCTACAAGCTACGAATGGTAGAGGTAGACACAACATTCCATATCATCCTCTTTAGTAGGATGTTCTGGCACTTTGTCATTTGTGTCATGGAAATGGGTAGTTGACTGTAGTGTCTCCTACTCCTTTAATGAAATGACTATCATTTACTCATGTGGCATTTTTTTATTGTGAAGATCATTGTCACTAACTTCATTATCACCCTTTGATTACCCTCCTTCCATGCATAGTTGATTGCTTTAGGAGCTTTATTATGCATGCTAAGGATTATTTAGGTCACTGTCCTTTGAAATCTACCACTTATACAATTTATCAAAACTCTTTCTTCTATTTCATGGCTATTGTATTTTTTGTTATGACACTATCATCCTTTTATTCCTTTGCTTCAAGGCCCTTTGGTCTTTTGTTTATCACCGAAGGCCATGCCATTACAACTTGTTATGGTGCAATACCATGCTTAGATCCTGCTTCAATAATCTCCACAAGAACATTGTCCCTTTATGAAATGATAGAACTAATTTGCATCGAGCTCACAATAGTTTGGCTTACAACAATCTTGGAGATAAACTTGGTCATAATGTGGCAGTGAACTCATACCATGAAAATTGTATTTGTTGATCCAGAGGTAGTGTGGCCCACTAATAAATTCCAACCATAGTGGTAGAGGATTAATTATTTTCCTTCACCATATCATTGCATAGGCTATGAATAAATACAATGTAGGTATAAATAATGGTAGTTATACCCTTTTTCAACATATCATCAAACATAACAAAGGTCTTATCCAAATTGTCTTGTTTATAGTAGTCATCAATGAGGATGATATAAGTAACCTCATTTAGTATTAAGCCTTTGTCAAACATTTTGATTGAAGATCATCTCTACATCATTCATTTCTCTAGACTTATGGTAACCATGTAGGAGTGCATTGTAAGTAAAGATACTAGGTAATATGTGTTTACCCAACATTTCCTTGAGCATTCTTGCTAGACTATCATTCAAACCCTTGAGTAGCACTTGAAATGACTTCATGTAATTCACTATGTAGTATCATTAGAAGGATGACTGCTATTCACCATTATTTGACAGTACCCTACCTTTCCTCAATGTAACTTTTCACTACCATTTTACAATCATTTCATTGAATGTTATACTATGCACTTCCTCCTTGTTGTTTGGCACTTTCACCTTTAGAGCTGCATCACTCATGGACACTTCCAATCTATATACCTGCCACTTTTGTTTTAAAAATCCTAGGTCCGTCGTGATTCCTTGTTATGATTTCTTTCATTATGACTTTTCTAGACTAGTATCCTCTATTGACAATCTTTTGTAAGTTGTCCTTAGAAACTGAGACTAGTATCTTATTTTTTGATACAAACATCCTCTTTTCATTTGCTCCATCCAAGCCTTAGTTTTTTCTCCCTTTCTTACTGTCCTTCCTTATGCATAGGATTCCTAGAACGTCAATGAAATGTTTGGGAATGAATATGACAAGTTTGACTGTGCATCTCTACTTAGTAAAACTAGCATACTATCTTCCACACTACTATCAACATAAAAAGATTGACTAATTTTCTAATGCAACTGCCCATGCAAATATTGAGATACTCTACATTATCACTGTGTAAAACATGTAAACATAAAAAAATAACACTTTTGCAAGGGAATACACAAATCATAACGTTTGACTCTTTTAAAAGTCATAACTGATAATTGACAATACAAAAATCATAGCTCAAAGTTGGTCAATAAAAAATATTAGTTGAAGACTCAAATATATGATGTTCAAGTCTCAAGTGGCCATGATGTGGACACACATTCCAAAAGTGGAGAATTTTTTAGTCAATTTGTACTAAATTATGCTTTTGTGGAATTTCAAAACTTTCAAGGACTTAGATAGTTCTCTCAATTCCTCACTTCCTTCTACTTCCCTTTTTTCCACTATAATCTTTATCCTTTTCAAAAATATAAATAAGTACAAAAGTCTACCACTATATTAAATCCCTATATTCCTACATTCCCGTGTCCCTACTGTCTTCTTCACCTTTGTGGACTTGTAGACCTCATTTCCTTCATTTCTCTATACCCCCACACTCATAAGACTCCTTATCCCCCTTGCAAAAACGAGAAATTTTTGTGCATGTTTCACATCACTATACCTCTTCCCTTCCTCTCAATATTTCCTTGTGGACTTGAAGACTCTATGTACACTTTCTACCTTCCTTATTCCTTACTTATTTTCACCCTTTGTAACTCCCCTCAATTTAACCTAATAGGCCTACAAACCTCCAATGAAATTTTGCATAGTTGTAGGTTGCACTTTTATTTCTAACTTCTGCATTTTTGCATGGCTTAGCCATGTAAATATAAAAATTCTAAGTAATATTAAAAAGTGGAAAATTCCCATATTACTTCCAAATTCATTGCTTTGCACTTCCTTTTCATGTGAAACTCAAATCCTTATGTGCATCTTTATATTCCCTATAAATTGCTCATCTACCTCCAAGTTTTATATTTTTGCACTTTACTAGTCATATTGTGTCAACCAATCCCTACTTAAAACATGTTTCCCACATATACAACTGCTTAAACTAGGTAGGAAAACTTGTATTGCATTTGATTAATTTTAGTGGTTGAGCTAGCAAAGTGATGACATTTGTGTGCACATCTAAGATATTGCTAATAGAAATATTTTCCATCCAAACCCTTGTTTTACCTACTCATGCATACAACCTCATCTTTAAATAGCATGTATAAACCCTAATGCAACCTAAGTAATGTTATTTAAAGAATTTTATTCTTTGAAGGTACATTTTAGTAGATTTAAATGTTAATTCTATTCTTTTGACCCTTTGATTATCATTGGTATAGGATTCAATGGTGGATTTTTATTAAATTTATAACTAGATGAGTTCGTGGATGAGGAAGTTAATGAAGGAATAGCTTGTAGTATCCTAGGGATCTATAATATAGGAAAAAAGGAATATCATCATTTGACCTAGTAATTTTTTGATAGATCACCATAATTGATCAATACTTTTAACATGGATTTACACCATCCAAGCTCATTCTCATGAATCTGAAAGTACCAAATTAGAGGATTTGTGTATGGGCTTGGTTTGTGACTATAAAGAGCTCAAAATGAGCCATAATTTAAAATTAATTTTCTAGGGTATTTTATAATGCCTTGTAACTAATGAGGATGCCTCATCCATTAAAGGTAATGTAACAAGAAGCTAAAAGGAAATCTTGTTAGCATAACACAACATAAAATATAACATAGAAAGATAGCTTTTACAACTCTTGGTTCTCATTTTTCTTGGGTTAAAATTCAATTGATCTCTACCTTTTTAAGGGTTTTCCTTCAACTTCAAATGTAGTGAACACTTATTTCCAATGAATACAAATAATTTTTTTTAATCTTCTTGATTTCCAGTGTTCAAACCATCTTACTATGCATGTAAATGGTGTATGATGGCCTTGAGATCTTGGAATTGAATTTTCCTTCAAATATAACATTAGTTTTCTCTCTACTTTTGAAACTACTGATTGACAATGAGCTTAATCAACTATTTGGTTGTTCATCTTGTATTATAGTTTTCATTCTTGGATCCTTGGGCTCTATCTCTCTAACCCTTCCTCTCTTTTTTTTATTAGTAGTTAGAGAGAATGTGTTGTAGTTTGTTATAATTGGTCCATGTGTGTATTGCAGCTCACTATTCATCTTTTATGTGCATTGCAACCAAGCAACCCTTCACATTGAGTTTCACTTGACTTGTAAATAAAATTAAAGAGATTCCCACCATGCCCCGGGTGTTGGGTGTGTGCCAGTTTGCAATCCAACAAGCATATAAGAGACTTCCAATTAAATAATTATTGAAAGAGATATTTAGACACAAAATACACATCACATAGATGTGTAAACAAACAAATAAGTTTATAAATTATTACATCGATATATAAACAATTTATATAAATCTTAATTAAAAAACTTAAATTATTACATACATAAATTTAAAATTTAAATTATTTTATATATAATTTACTTTTTATAAATTTAAATAAATATTTAATTGTTTATGTTTTATACTATAATTTAAAAATAATAAACTGATTATATATTATAAAATATAAATTTATTCGGAATAAAATGAAATAATATAAAATTTATATTTATTCGGGCAATCATGGGAATGATATTTGCTTTTATTTTATTTGTTGTCGAGAGAAGGTTAAGACGAGAAGATATTTTAGGGTTTTTTTCTGCCCTGCTCTGCTCTGCTCCGTTAACCACATGAAGATGGAGATGAAGAACTTGAAATGGAGACGCCCCCTCTTTAAACAGGTAACTTCTATTCTCTCTACAATAAATTACAGCACCTCATCTCAACAGAAGCAACCCTCTCATCACATCACCCCCAAATTTAATGCTGTGCACTTCACTCAGTCTATTTCCGCCCTCTGTAAATCGGGTAAAACAAACAAGGCCTGGGACCTCTTCCACTCGGCCATAACTCAACGTCGTCCTCTCGATGTCATATCTTTCAATGCGCTTTTGGCTGGTCTTGGAAATGATAGTGATCTCTGCAGAATCAACTCCCTTCTTGCTGAAATGAAAGACATGGGAATACATCCTAGTGTTATCACTTATAACGCCCTCATAAAGACTTTGTGTAAAGGGGATCATATTAAGGAAGCCCATGAGAACTTGCACAGAATGAGGCATGCTCATTGTTTTCCTAATATTGTTACATACAACACCCTAATTGATGGGATCTGCAAAAGAGGTAGAGTAGATGAAGCTCTTGTTTTATTTGCTCAGATGATACAAGCTGGCATTTCTCCTAATACTATTTCATGCAATACTCTAATTAATGGTCTCTGCAAGGTGGGTAGGGAAGATGAAGCTCTCAGGTTAGTAGCTGGAATGAGAAATGTTTAGTGCTCTCCAAGTATTGTTACATATACCACATTGATTGATGGTCTCTGCAAAGTAGAAAGAGTAGATGAGGTTCTAGGATTAGTAGCTAAAATAATACAAGATGGCTATTTTCTTGACACCTACACTTATACTAGCCTGATAGATGGCTTTTGCAAGGCTGGAAAAACAGAAAAAGCCTACAATCTGTTTGTACAAATGGAGGAGTTTGGTCCTTTGCCCGATGAAGTGACATTTAATGCAGTTATTGATGGACTGTGCAAAGATGGCAGGATGGACGAGGCTTGGGATTGTTTTAATAACATGTCCAGAAAGGGTTTACAGCCAAATGTGATTACTTATAATTCTTTGATATGCAGCCTCTGTGAATTGCATGAGGTGGAAAAGGCTCAAAAGTTACTCAAAGAGATGCTAAAGAAAGGTTATTCTCCAGATGTTGTAAATTATAACACTCTGATTGGTGGTTTATGTCAGAGTAACAGGGAAAAGGAAGCATTTACGCTTCTTTCTGAGATGGAAAACAGGGGACAACATCCAGATGTAGTTACATATACTACACTAATATGTGCATTCTGTAGAACAGGAGACATGAACATGGTAGGAAAGATGTTAGAGGGGATGGCAACAAGGGATTTGAAACCTAATGAAGTGACATACACCACAGTCATTAATGGTCTGTGCAAGGCAGGAGATCTTTGTAGAGCACATTCACTTATGAGTAAGATGTTAGATGAAGACTTGTCTCCTAATGTAGTCACTTATAGCAGTCTGATTGATGCCCACTGCAAAATTGGTGAAATAAATAATGCCTTGAAGTATTTTGTTAACATGAAAGCTATTGGTATTACTCCAAATGTTGTAACCTATAATATATTAATTGATTCTTTTTGCAAGGAAAACAAACTTGATATGGCTTTCTCGATGCTGAATGAGATGAGAACAAAGGATTTGGTTCCAGATGTTGTCACATACAATATACTATTGCGCACTTTCGGGCAAAGACATGACCTTGTAAAAACATGTTGGTTGATGGATCAAATGAAGAAAGAATGCTGTGCTCCAAGTGATGCAACTGTCAAGATACTTGCCTGGCTGGTTGATGTTGGTCAAATGAAAAAATTAAGCGACTTTGTAAATGATGATTCTTTTATCATTTCTAAAGGATCATAACTCTTATGCCTTGCATAAGTCATCCTGATCTGGAATCTCAGTTACAAGATTTAAAGCTTGTCAAAAGCTTGGACGATACTAAGGTTTTCATACAGCAGGGATTAGAAATACAGTACAAAACTACTGTGAGAGTTGAAGACTGGGGCCCTTTAATTAATTTTGAGATTGAAATTAGTTATCTTCAATGCAATTCCCACAGTTGCCTGGATTACATCGATATGAGACTACAGGTCCGCATTTTCTTCAGCCTTATTGGAGCTTACACATGAAGATGATTCAGTATACTCTTTGTGATTTTCAGCAAAGCTTACACAGTGACAAATTTTGGCAAGGAAGATCTCCTTATCTGCCATGTTTCTACTATTTGATGTTGAGAAAATGGACACTCTTATGTGGAGAGCTGACTGTTCTTCAGCTACAGGTTGCAAAACAATGGCTGTTTTATGTGTTAATGTAATGCTGGGTTGCTTCATCATGTTTCCAGAGATGATTATTGCTCTTTGTAATTTGGATCAATTGTTATATGTTGTCTTCTGGCAACAATTTGCTGCTACAGACTCATGTTTTGTGGACAGTTATTTAGCTGAGTTATATCTTGCTGGTTTATAACAGCAGTTATGCTGATAAGTAGGAGGTATTTTTCCACAGCGTGTCAAATTATGATATTGCTATCAGGATTCTGATAAGTTATGCTGATAAGTTATGCTGTTTTTCTGTTGTAATTGTTGCTGTATATTAGTTTTCATTAATTAAATTTCTTCTTCCAATAATAATAAAAAAATAGTAACTCTTATGCCTTGGTAAGTGCTCGCCATATCAAAATCGATCATGAATGTATATTTCTCAGCTAGAAATTGATATTTATGCACTCATTTTAGGGTTACTCATGTATGTTTGTGCAAGGATGTTAAAGAATCTGAATATTAAAACTACTAAAATTAAGTTATTATATATTAAAAATATTAAAGGAATTTTTTAATAAGAATAACATATTATAAAAAAATAAAGATTGCTGCGTTGAGCGGGAAAGGTCTGGAGCGGGCGTTTTGAATTTTGAGTAAATATTATTGTTTTAAAGAATATCCCAAAAAA
Source organism: Sequoia sempervirens (assembly GCA_007258455.2). Classification (NCBI taxonomy): domain Eukaryota; kingdom Viridiplantae; phylum Streptophyta; class Pinopsida; order Cupressales; family Cupressaceae; genus Sequoia; species Sequoia sempervirens. The sequence goes on along the minus strand of VDFB02084140.1, from coordinate 4,938 downwards.
GGAACATTATATCATTACAGTTAAAAGTTTGTATTTCTTGGCATGGTTGGATTGTCTTTGTTCTTTTATTCATTCAAAAATTTGATTGATGGATCTTAATAATTTTTTTATTCTTACACGATTCTTCTCCAGTAGCAGCCAAGTGTGTCAACTCATCTGTTTAATATCCAACTTGTTTCATCCTCTTTGTTTGAGAGGAAACATAATTGAAAAAAATTGTATTTTTTCAATTAAGTAGTCTTGTCTTTAAGGATTCATATTTTGACGAGTAATATTATCTTTGAGTTGTAATGTTTATAGAAGAAAACATTGAATTTCTTGCATCAATATTTTGGGTTATGCTCCTTGATCCATCATCAAGAAGAGAAAAAAAAATTATAGTAGATTATAAATTTAGATTCTTGAAAAGGAAGAGAGGAAAACATAACTCATAAATGAAAATTCTAAAAAGAAAATTACAAAAATAAAAATAAAACTAACATCAAAAAAGAAACAAATAGATACAAATTGTCAAGTTAAAATATGAATATCAAAATCACTAAAATTAAGCTATAATATATTAAAAATATTAAAGGGAAAATAATATGAGAATAGTGTATTACGAATATTAAGAATAAAATAATATTATTTTGTAAATATTGCACTTACTATGTTATATTTATTAATATATTTATTATGATTAAAATTATAATTACTAAAAAGTATTCAAATTAATTTCACTTCTTAATAAAATGAAGAGATAGAAATTATCACATTTACACAAACTCAATTTAGTTTGTGTTAAATGCCTAATGTCCCTATGTTTTTTGGATTAAATCGAAGATTCTAATATTGAAATTGTAATCATACTTGATGTTTTTGAATGTTTGTATGGTTTCAATGATTTATACTATAGACTTAATACTTTAATTGTATGTATGTTGAGTAATTGAAAGGTTATAAAAAAATTGGTTCTATTTAGTTTATGACATGGTTGTATTTATAAATGTATGTTATCTTTTGGATTAACCGAATACTAACACTCTTGTGATGACATATGTGTAAGGAATTGGAATGGTTTTACAAGGGAAAAGGTGTAACAATATGGACTTAGCAATTATATCTTAAGAATGATCTTGATGATATTTAACCCTACTTATGGATCCTTGAGGTTGAATCACAACTAGATGAATCATCTGACTATGAATTTCCCACTAGACATAAGTTATGACCTTGGCCCTTAGCTAGTCACTACACTCTGGAATGATAGTTGAGTAAGCTTCTCACCTCCTCCTAGGCATTCTCTAAGAGTTATCAATAGTGGGCTAGTGGATACTTCAATTTTGTCGATCGAGTGTCAACAACCTTGCTTTGGGAATCAATATCCTTATCCTAACTAACTACTATGGTGTAAAACTAATAGAAAATTCAATTGATTGTGCCAGTAAGAAAAAATTATAAATACACACACACACACACACACACAGATAATGATAATTTTGTAGTATTGGTGATCAATTGCCACTACATAGGCTAGCATTTGATTAATAGACTTCACACTAGAATTTATATTCCATATATATATAATTGCCTACCAATCTATCAATACACACATACACGTGTGTGTGTGTTTATTTATGTAAAAATATATAATCATGCATATATATTTGTATATATAGATTACGTGATAATTGTAGCTGGGGGTTAATTTTAGGTTTGGATTCCAGAGTGTTAAATCAATATAAAAGACAAAAACCCAAAGTGATTACAAAGTGCAAAGGAAGCGAAATGTAAAAGAACAAGTATACCTAATAATTGTTGAAGCTTCCATGACTCACCATCGTAACACCTTCTTACTTGCTAGATAATGCTTTTGCCTTCAGATCTGTCTTGTGAGCAATCTGCAAATATATGCCTATGTCCTACACCAAGCTTTGAAGGATTTGCATAAATGTCTAATGCCTATGCCTAAATGACTATGATTGACAATGCCTAAACATGCTAAGACTTGATCAAATAAAGACAATAATTGCAATGAGAAGCCTAAGTGTGCAAGTGCAAGAGTGTATAATATGTCTGTGTGTATGCGTGTAATCGAAAAGTGAGGAAAATGACATTTTATAGAAAATGCCATTTTGAATGGACGGGCGAGATTGCATTCTCACCAAAACCTAAAATGAAAGGTCCAGATTAAATATGAGAATCTCTAATTAGGGTTAGGGCAAATTCATTAATCGAACGGTCAAGATAATATCTCAGATATTTGGATCGACGGTGGAGAATAAATGAAGAAACATTTTCGAAAATGAATAAGATAAAGACCGAACTAAAGATCAATTTTGGAATGGTCGAGAACCTGCCAGATTACTTGGCTCTTGGCGGAAAGTTACCAATTTGGAATTAAATTAATTCCAAATGTGAACTTTTGAGAAATAGTAAATAATTAGTTTTTGAATTATTTACCAAAATGAGCTTGTAGTTAAGAAGAGATGACATTTTAAATATTTTAATTTATTTAAAATGAGAAGAATATCCGATTTGGCAATTAAATAATTAAACTTAATTATTTAATTTAGCAAATAAGACTAATAATTAAATAAATTATTTAATTCATTCAATTATGACAATTAGTGACATATTAAATAAATAATAGAAATTTATTTATTTAATAATCAAGAAGGAATAAAGTGAATAGAAGGAAATTAAATAAATTAAGAAATTTATTGAATTAAGGGGAGATTTAGACAATTAATGACGTATTTAATAAATAAATTTATTTAATAATCATGAAGAATAAAAGGACATGAATTAATTAAATAATTATGAATTATTTAATCAATAGTCGAATGTGAACCAAATACATAATTAAATGTCATAATTAGGCTAGGACGAAAGTGGTCAAGAATGAAGCTTGCAGGCCTAGGTCATTTTTTAGGTGTCTACATTTTGCCCCTCTTTGTCATAATGTTGCTTGTTGCGTTGTGACAAGGAAAACAAGTTAAAGTCATGCCCTAGTAACGGTATAGAGTATCAATGCCCCCTCAGAAATTTTTTTCAATTTTGAGCCAGCGACAGAAAAATTTGAAAAGGGTCCCGATAAGTCAACTTGATGCCTAGAAAAACAATGGCGCAGTCAGTTTTGAATTCTGACATGCTTATGGTATCCAATGAGGTGGTCAAACTTGGTCAAATGTCCTTCCAATATTAACCTTATTTGAGAAATGTCATTTTGACTATAAATAGGTTGACAAAGGTGTAAAAGTCAATTCATTTCTACTATTTACTTTGCAAATTTTGAGAGCCCAGAGCGCAGCGAGGATGGTGATTCCAGCGACAGAGCATCGCGGCGTGATCGTACGGACATTCATACGGCTAGAGGGCTCAGAGCCAGCGGTATGTACCATTGTCCTGCTTTGTAATTTTTTTGTTTTGCGTGCCAATTTTAGGTTTCTAGGGCCAACTACAACTGCACCGCGACGCAACTGAGTTCATGTAAGCCACAATTGTCTGAGCGTTCAACGCATATGATGCGTCACGACGCGAATGACTAGTTAAACGTAGGGTGGGCGAGGTGTTGCGATGCATTTGTTAAAAACTATGACACATTCGCCTAACCGAGTCGCATATGAGGGTTGGAATGCCGCATTTGTCATTTCATGCCGCAATTGCACATTTGAGTGACGCATTCGACTTCTTGTGTCGCAATTGCTAGAATTCATGATGCAATTGATTTTTCCCTTTACTGAGACCGATTGTGATACTTGTGAAACCCTTAATGCTTTTGATGATGCTGATAGTTGTCTAAAAAGCACTGATATATTGTTCATCTTTTTGCAGAGGCAGCTTGCCCCTATCTACATGCGAGAGAGCAGATCGACCACATTTCAGTTTGCCAACCAGTTGAGCTCGCGGGAACAACGCCGATTGATGTGACTAGGGTTGTTCTACGTTGCCTACATGCCTGCCATTCAGGCGAACAAGGGATTACTAACTGCGTTGTGTGAGCGTTGGCATTCAGAGACTTGTTCGTTCCACCTATCGATAGGTGAGGCTACCATTACTCTGGAGGACATCTACCGGATTCTTCGAGTGCCGATCTGAGGGGAGCGGATTGTCTACGACCCTTGTCATGGCGAGCAGACCTTCCGAGCGTACTACCGAGACCAGGGTGTAGGATTGGACATCCAGAGTTATGAGATCAGATGGGAGTTCATGGCGGATCACTATGGTCTCTTTGATGCCTTCCTTGCGACTCTGATTGGGGGGATCTTGATTCCTGACCGTCAGGGACACAAATTTCCTATTGGTTGGGGAGACGTCCTGGTTGGCATGAGACGTGATAGGATAGTGTATGCTTGGGGTCCTTGCTTACTGGGGACACTCTACCATCAGCTACATGATATTGCCTATAGGAGAGGAGAGAGTATCTCGTGTGGGACTACGTTGATGATGATATGGGCCTGGGAGCACATATCCATATTTTGTCCACCGATTGATAGACCACAATTGGCTGACGGTATGCCCTATGCTTATTACTACACCGGTGCCCTACAGCAGACCCGGATGGGTGAGATAGGTTGGTGGCAGCATCGGATTGACACGATGGTGTCCTTTATCTGGAGGCCGTACTGAGACTGTGGACAGTGGGATGATGAGTTAGACCACTTGAGTCTGTGCAGGCAGTACAAATATTTGATTGGAAAGACAGTATAGACATCACTGATTATTGAGATGTACCTACCACAGCGTGTTCTGAGGTAGTTCGGAGAGCAGCAGGGTGTACTTGTAGGGACAGCCGAGTATGCCCGGTCTTCCAGAGAGTATGCTTGGGGACCAACCATTCCAATAGCTTTCACAGAGCAGTAGATTGACGGGCTAGGAGCCTAGGCATGGGGATGGAGGGGAGGAGCAGCTGATCCCGGGATGACAGCCGATTATGACTTATGGTGGAAGACACAC
>VDFB02084139.1:0-28749 GCA_007258455.2 Sequoia sempervirens | reverse complement strand
CCTTAAGAGATCAGCCCTCTCACACCTAGGGTTCACAACTCAGACCTCTTACAGACCTTGGAAACATTGAATCATGTCTTTTTGGATCAGAATAAGGTGTGACAACTTCCTAGCACTTAGGTTTCAACAAACTTCCACAAACTATGGTGAATTAGGCACTTTTCTCCCTTAAGGCTAGTAGCCTTACCCGGTAGGACAATCAATATAAAATCCACATGGAGGACTTTCAAGACACCATACCTATGGATTTAGACATCCAAAATGGACCTCTACCAAGTCTCAATACCTTTTCCCATGACTATCAAGGCACAAACCACAATAAGCCATTCTACCGCTGCTCCAAGAAACCTAATTCACAGACCTACACCTGGGTCTTGACTATCTAGGCTCTCCCCTTCACCCAAAATCCAAAAATAAAATTCCTACAGGTTTTCCACACCTGTTACCATCATTCCTAAGTGCCTCTTAAATAGATTCTTCATAATCAAGCAAAAACTCACTTTTTTGCTTGTCAATTAGGTTTGCCACATAGAGATGTCAAGCCAAAAACATTGCACCACTTCCTCCAATGAGCCTTCCATTCTCCAATACCTTGATTAAATAGTATTACAGCCTCATATCTTCCATCCCACAAGGATTTGGCCACTTTACAACATGGGAATGGAAGAAATCCACATTTTTCTCTCAAAACCCTAATTTTAAGGGTTTTCAAACCACCTGGAAGTAAAATTAAGATATCTCCCTTATTACTCAATGAAATCTCACCACTCCAATGCCAAAAGAAAGCTTATTCAATTAAATTTCCAACCATTACATGATTCAAGCATAAAACAAAACGTATAGACCATACCAATTATGGGATCAGAAAATTCTACAGGAAAAACATGGGGTTTAAGACCACTCGGTAGTAAAATGAGGATATCTCACTCAATTCTCAATGAAATCACACCATTCCAATGCCAAAAGAAATTTTATTCAATTATATATTCAACCATTATAGTCTTATAGCATGGAGCAACACATACAGGTCGTACAATGTACGGGATCATCAATTTCTTTATGAAAAACACAGAAAATAGTAACTTCTTACAAACTCCTTCCAAACTTGTTCAACAACCTGGCCTCAACCAAGAGAGGCATATTTGAAGCCTCCTAACTCCCACCAACATCCTCCAACTTCCATTTGAATCAGTCAGTTGTTGGAAACATAATTAGACTTCATTTTTTTTTACTCTTTAATGCCTAATTAAGGCAATTTAGACAATTTTCACCAACTTGCCTACAAAGATGCTTCCAAAATATGTGAAAGGAATCCAAGCCAACTCAAATGGGCAAGGTTACTCCCCTCAAGTGTTTAGTTACATCAAGGAATCCTTATTTCATTAATTTTCCAGAATGCACTAGACTTACAAAGGAGGATGGAGACCTTGTTTGTACAAAAAGTTGGTCATCAAGACCAAAACTCCACCAAATCCTTAGGAGACCTATTGCAAAGCAATGAAATGTTCCATGAGACCTTATTCCAACATTAAACAAAGAAACAAAACATAACAAATGATTCTAGGTCCCTTAGACCCATGGGTGCTCCTGCACCACATGCCCAAGTGGAACACACCTACACTAAGCCAGGTTTGTAATCTTCATAAAATCTTTAATTAGGTAGGGAAAAAGCACATTCACTAAGGTAGGAAAATTGGGCTTTCAATGTTCATAGTGCTATAAAACTCAAAAAATTGGGCAATTCAAGGAATAAAACTCAAATACATAAATTTTCCAACTAAAGATATTGAATGCAAACCTACACAATTTTGGCAAAAAATCAGACCAAAAACTCTCCCTAATTGACCTTCCACAAATCTTTGATGTACCTATTGCACACCAAGGTTCCATTACTAGTTTATATATGAAAATATATTCATATTGTATTCATATATGAAAATTTATTCATATTGCATTCATATAGCAACTTTGTTCAGCATTATAGCTTTGAAACAAGTATTAGTCTGAAGTTCCATGTCCTTAAAACATAAAACAGTCTTAAAACAACATAAAAGTCTTAAATAAGAGGTCATAAAATGGGGCTCATCAATAATCATCTGCATTGCCAACAAGATCAGAACCCTGATCACTCGTGTCTACATCTTCTTCCTCATCCTCATTTGTGACATGCAATACATTCTCTCTCCCAATTTCTTAATTGGTATTCAAAATCTCTTCTTCAAACAATCCCTCATTGTCTTCATCCACTTCTTCAAATGTTTCTTGTAAATTAACATATTGCCCATCAGGGGTTACATCAACAACTTCCATGAATTTCCATTTCGAACGAGACTCTGTTTGAATGACATATGACCAACTTGGGCTTCTTACATCATCAATTAGAAATGACTGGTTAATTTGAAAAGGGGAAATATACGGCTCATCTTTCTCTAATAAAAATTGTCATGTATTTGCACGTACAAATCCATACTCATAAAATTGTATTGCAGATGGTCAGGTCCACTTACATTTTAATAATATAGGATTATTTTCACCAAAATCCACTTGAATAATTTCTTGTATGAATCCAACATAAAATTTCTTCTCAATTTCATGAAGAAATTCAGCACTAACAACACAATCACAATTTGTCTTTCCTTTGTCTTTTTCTTCCACTCTTAAATGACTACCATAAGCCCGCATTCCACTAAAACGCATAGCCCATAAATGTGGAGGTTGTGAAAGCTCACTTTCCTTTGTTGTTATATCTTGACCTTCTTTTTTTGCATCACTGATTGCATTAGCAATCCATTCTTCAAATTTTGGAAAAGAATCACCTCTAATCAAATCATGACATATGCGCTTTTGAGGTCAATGTTGCATCCAATTTTGATTCTCTTCTTCATATTTTCTACATAGAATAATGGCGTACAAATAGTAAGATTAATAATATAAATGTGTAAATTCAATTGAGTAAATAAATTATTGTGTAATTTTTTTTTACCTGCACCACTTATCGAACGAAGATGTGTTTTGAAGAATAAAGGAATGTATTGCACTTTTTTCTTGATATGATAGTTTGAAGCGAAATCCATTGCCTTCTAATACTTCACCTGAAACTCTCTCATCTTTGTCATCATCCCATACATGTCGATTGACATTTTTAAAATCCTTCATATATTTTGTGCAAAATCCCATGGCCTCTTGCATTGAATATCCCTCAGACATGTTTCCTTCTAGTTTTTCCCTAGTATGGACAATTTTTTTCAAAACTTTCATATATCATTCTATAGGATACATCTATCTTGTTCTTACTAGGCCACAATGATCTAGTTCATATTCTATATGTATCAAAATATGCATAGAAATGTTAAAGATTGTTGGTGGAAATTCCCGTTCCAATAGACAAAGGACTTCAACAACCTCCTCCCTCAAACTATCAAAGTTTGAAGGATCTAATACATGTAAACTCATTAACTTTAATATTAGGCCCAACCTTATAATTTCCAATCTTGGCCCCTTTTCCAAACTTGATATATTTACCACAATAGGTAAAATATTCTAGATTATGACATGATAGTCATGGGTATTGAGGCCTCTTAAGCTATTAATGTCAGTTTGGCTTCTATTGCTACTACTTACATATCCAATGGGAAAGTGAGTCTGAGACATCAACTATAAGAATTGTGCACATTGTTCCTTTTTCTAGACATAAGGAGCACTAGGTTTTCTATTATTTTCATTATCATATTTTTCAACTCAAATATTTTGACGAATCTTTATTTCTCAAAATTCTTCACATGATGAAATAGTATCAAAAGCACCAAAAAGAGTCTCTATAAAAACATAAGCTATATTTTTCTTAGTATGCATAAAGTCAACAGTATGCCTAATGGCTATATCCTTAAAGTATGGAAACATATACAATATGCACAACCGTTTTACACCGCTTTCATTACATGGATCATATCTACTGCTAGTAATCCTATCATTTTCAATAAATGAAATTATTTTTTGTCCATTCTCAACAATGTAATCACCTGTTATTAGCAATGGCGCTTCACGATTCTCTTCTTGACCATTGAAACATGTTTTTTTTCATTGATATGGATGATCCATTTTAAGGTAAGCACGATGTCCACAATAAATACACTTACGCAAGCTTCTTGAGTGCCTCACAAAATTTCAAGCAGCACATCCATGGTATCCATGAACAAACAGACCAGAAAATGTGCCATATGCAGGAGGATCATGAATTGTAAACAATAAGGAACCTTTTAAAGTGAATTTGATTGAATGACCATCCCTTAAAGATTGAATTGCTTCAATTCCTTTCCACAATTCCATTATCTCATCATATAATGGCTCTATATAAGCATCTATGGTATCTAAAGTCACACTTTTCTTTCCTGGTATAATCAATGATAACATTAAGAAAAATGGTTCAGTTGCTAAGCATGGAGGAAAGTTTTAATTTATTAGAAACACTGGCCAAGTTGACCATTTAGTAATTTGATCTGAGAATGGGTTCACCCCATCTAGAGCCAAATCCAACCTTATATTACGAGGATCTTGAGAAAAATCAGGTCATTTGTTATCAAATTCCATCCACGTCTTAGAATTAGGCACATGTCATTGTTTTCCATCAGAGCTCTTATTTTGGGCATGCCACTACATAAGTTCAGCAATGTCTCTGCACCTATACATTCAGAGTAATCGTGGGATTATCGGAAAGTGGCAAAGAACCTTTCTAGGAACCACAGCTGATTTCAACCCTTGTTTATAGCTCACTTCATGACATTTCAGACATTCACTCTCATTTGCAAGATTTTTGCGAAATAATACACAACCATTCACACATGTGTGGATATTTTCATACCCCAAGCTGAGCTTACTAATTTTCTTTTTACATTGGCTTTGTTTTGTTGGAAATGTGGAGTCAGCTGGTAACAATGAACTTAATAATGCCAATAACTGATCTACACTCTCATTTGTCAAACCATGCACCACTTGCAAGTTAAGAATTTTAAGGATTGTTGTCAAATGACTAAACTTGTAATTAGCATACATAGGCTTTAAAGCATCCTCCATTGACTTAGCCCAATCATCGTTTAGACCCTCATTCAACATTCTATCAACTTCAAACCCTTTGTCAAACATTTTTTCCTCTTCATCTATATTTGGTGCCACTTCATCTATGTTTGTTGCATCTTCATCTCTCACAGTCTGCAATTCTATCATATCTTCATAATAATTGTAATCCCAAGGGCTTATACCACTATGCCCATATCTTATCATATGTTGATAAATCATATTACTTTTTTTCACCTTTCCATCAAGACAATTTTTACATGGACATGGATATTTTTCAATGTCCCTCTCATCAGCTACTCTCTCATCATATGCATGATATTGATCCGTAGTCAACCTTTGACATTGATCCATTTGTAATATTATGCAGTCCAATATTAATTTAGTTTTTTATTTAAATAAAAAAACATAAATCTAAAAATAGAGATGCCAAAACATTGTTGAAAGTAGTCACTTTTAGTAGAGACCATAACAAAAAGAAGAGGATATAATGAGTCGTTGTTCTGAGATCTATCTTACATTCATTTGAAGTTTACCTACTAAGAATGGAATATGCTTGTGTTTCCTATTAGCTTACTTTCAACAATGAGGGTTTAAAATTACCTCTAAATTCGCTACAAGGGGCCTCGTTGACTTCAAATTCGTTGCAGCAAACTCTGAATTCCTTGCCCGCCTTTTCAAAATTCTCTAGGTCCTATCCAAACAAGCTTTATCACCCATGCAAGTGCTTCAATAGCTATCCATGAGAATAACAAATGTCAAAAACAATCCAATTTCATTCCCATGCCAACAATTATACATTTTACAAGTTATCTGACTTATAAATATAAACAAGTTATGTAAACCACTAGATAAATAACATTTAAAAGAAATACTAAAATAGTTATTAAGATTATACTTCAAAACCCCAATTAAGGTTGTCTAAGATTAGACTTCATTCATTATTTAAGTTGTCTAAGATTCATTGTCAAGTATTACTTGATATAAATTCTTAGCTTGGATAGTGAAAGTTTGGTCATGAATGGTTTGATGCTAAGACAGTCACTCTGAGTTTTCAAATGTTAAAGACACATGGAATAGATCTATAAGTATTTGCAATCTCATTGATAGTATTTCATGCATGGTAATTTCATTGCAATGATTGAGTGGGGAAAATGTGTTAGAAATAGTCATGCAGAGCAGTGAGAGATAGAATGAGAGCCAAGGAAGCCAAGAATAATCAATGCTAGAATAGAGATGACAAAGTCATATAAAAAAAATAGCAGCAAAAAAGGAGGTCCCAAGTCATTGTAAGGAATTTAAAGGAAGCAACCATTTAGTATTTTGAAGACTCTTTCCAAAGGACATAATGTAGTGTTAAGCTGAAAGAGTAATCAAATGAAACAGTGAAAATTCTTGAAGGCAAATTGAAGAGGATAGCAATGTTATAAGACATGATGAAAACACAGTGCTATATGATGAAAAATATAGAGATGTAAGAAAGACTACAAGACACTGTCATTACAACATTATGATAGCAACATCCAGTGTTAAAACTATGATACAATGAGCATTAATAATACATACCTAAATACAGTGGGAATGTATGAAAGAAACAATCCAAAAAATTAAGGTTATAGTAGTCAAGATGCAGATCTATGGGGGTTGTTGTGACAGTCACAAAGATGGTAATAATTAATGGGATGATAGTTATATGTATCAAGATTAAGCAAATCAAGAGCACACATGAATATAATGGTGTAGTGGCAGTCAATCAAAGAGCCAAATGACATAGAATGAACTCAAAAAGAGATGATGGACTAATGACAGTCCAATCAATACAGTCATACCATACTTTAGACAATGGGAGTAGTGCCTATGATAAAGTGATATGCTTGCATACAGTAGTGATATAAGGAAATATCAAAAAAATAGTGAAAATAAATGGTTACATATGTCAAAGGAGTCAATGACAAGGTATACAACTAGTGATGGACATCATAATATAAGAACACAAAACAATGACAGTTGCAAGCATGATACAATGGTTGAGAATACACTGCCAAAATAGTGATTTGATCAATCATAGACCAATGATGCATTCAAGATAAATTCAAAAACATGTTGTAAGGATAGAAGATAGTGAGCAGTTATGAAGGACAACATTATGAGGACATGTAATAACAGAGGTATCAATGCTATGAAAAGGGAAAAGATCTTCAAACTCCACATGTGAAAACTTAAGAAAATGGTGATGGAATGGGAAAAACCAATGGTCTTCAGTGCCTAAATACATATTTCAATGGTGTATTAAACACTATTGTTCATGTTGGAATAGTGGTTTCTAAGGTCCTCAAACAATGGCAAGGAATGCACAAGATAGTGAATGCTATTCAAAACATAGATCCACAAATGTAGAGCACAAACTTGTAAATGTCAAGGTTTAAAGGAAGTTTTTCATGTATAAGGACAATCTTAGAGCTAAGTGCAACTTCCTAGTAGGAATTTTCAAGTGTTTAGTATAGAAGTGGATAGCATTATCACAGCAGGGATCAAGCAAATTTTTAGAGAAGAGTAGCATAGTTTTCACAACGATAGTAGCAGTAGTGAAATGGTTGTTATAAGTTCAAGGAAGAGGTTGTAATGTTCATGATAGTGATTACCAATATGAAGAGAAAATAGCAGTAATAAGGTGTTTGAAACAATCATTAGTATCATGAAGGACACTATTGTGCTTATGCATTGACAATGAGATCACACATGGCAGAGTGGAAAAGATGCTTTGTAACAGCAAAAAGAAGGCCCCAAGGTACCGTAAGAGATAGTGTTCATGGTAAAGTGAGTGATATATGATGCTTGATAATAGTGAAATGGTCAAAGGTAGCAATTCTAAGGAAGGAATGTGAAGTTATTGTTACCTATTTTCCACTCCATTTAAAAAATAGCTCTATAAAGAAAGCTTAGGTCTTCTAAGAAGGAAAGGGCTTAAGTTTAAATAATGAATATAAGACATAGACTTCACCATGCCAAAAGGAGTTAAATCTCTCCAAATAAGATCAAAGGTTTTTTTTTTTTTTTCAAAGGTTCCAAGTGGTTTGAAGGGAAAACAAAGGTCTAAGCCTTTACTCTGATCGGGTCTTGAGGTTGAGACAATTAACTCAATCATAGAGCTAAAGAAAATTTGAGTTAAGACCAAGCAATGCCCTAGCAAGCCTGTAAGGATGAATGGGTAGCAAGTTTCTCATAGAAATGGCAGCCATATGAATGCAAACCAAGTGTGAACAATAACAAGAGTTCTTCAAGAGTTTAACAACATTTTCTTAAGATGTAACACTAGATCTAAATCATGAAACAATAGATTTATGGAAGAGGCACCTAGATTGTTAATATAGAACAGTAGTATCTAGTCAAGAAGAAGCTTATGTTGATTGAGAATAGCACGTATTGATGGAAAACCATAGTTTTCAAGATTGGATAACAATAGATAAGGTAAAGAAAGGGCTGCAAATTAGTTTTTTGGATATAAATAGCAAGTTATCAGGGAAAAAATGTAGATTTCATGGTGAAAAGACTAGATGGCTAACTAAGAGACAGAAAATTGCAAGAGAAATGCCCAGATTTCATTAACATAACAGATGTGATGGAAAATAGCAATAGTTTCTTGGTAACAAGTAGAGGAGCAGCAGTCACAAATCATTGGAAAGGTAGCGGGCTTGAAAAGTTCCAAATCCAAAGTTGATAGCAGTGAGATCTTGGAATAACAACATCAAGATCAATCATGGAACAATGAGTTCACAAGAGTAAACATCAATGCCATATCTAATCAGTCTGAGTTCACATTGAAGGTAGGTTTTCAAATCAAATAAACCCTACCCCATAGAGTGATGTGTGTTTTCCATTATATTTTCATTGAATGCTCTTGGAAAAGAAATAAAATTAGCTATGAGTTTTTTGTTCACTGTTGACAATTGATTCTAAGTTTTCTTTAAGATGCTTGGGGTTGTGAGATCAAAGGGGTCACCTGTAGTCAATAGAGAAATAAAGTTAGTCCTTGAAGAGATTGTAACAAAGATGTGATAATCACAAAGCACAAGGTTCAAAGCAATGAGATCATAATGTAAAAACAAAAGAGAAAAAATTTGTTTTTATCAGAACAATGATTTTAAGGATTGACTATGAAGAACAATCATCATAAGATAGCAGTGAATACAAACAATGACAGTGCCAATGAGTTATCAATATAGTGAATAAAAAGTTCCAATTTTCAATGCATGATAATAGTAGTCCAAGGCATGCAAGAGATAGGAATGAAAGACAATATATAGAGGGAAAATAGTTGCAAATGATCACTGTTATATCAAAGCATATGAGTGTCAGAGGATCATAGAAAAATGAAGGAGATAATAGCAGTTGTTATGAATGCCATGTGACCCGATATCATGCACAAAGAAGATGTAAAAGACCATGGAACAGAGTGAAAAGGGGTCAAAATCAATGAGATTCATTGAATGTCAAAGAGCGTTATCATTATAGCAGTGAAAGCACAAGATTGTAACATCAATGAAGCAATGGAAAGCAAGAACAGTGATATGCAACATCAAGATCATTGTCATAAAGGATGAAGATCAGCTTACCATGTAATATTAACACAATCGAGGGTCCAAAAATAGTGGAATTTATGTCACAAAGGGATAATGGTTGTTGAAGCCTAATAATAGTGATTTTCAATGAACACCAAGCTTGATAATAGTGATATGAAAGAGTTGGAAACACTATTATAGTTAATTTTTATAAGAATGCAAATCCAAGTGATTACATGATAAGGTGATTATGAGTACAAAAATGTCATGGCAGTGATAAGATATGCCAAAACAATGATTTCTAAAGCACCATGGGCATCAAATAGAGCAGCAGTCCATAAGATCAAGGAAATTTGTTAAAGTTTTTACAGTCATGGGACTGTTGTAGTAGCACTATCACAATAATATGAAATGATAAAACAGTGATCTTAATGCATAGAATAATTATTTTCACACAAACAATGGCTCATCCTACGGATCATGATTTCTTTCTTAGTGCAGACCTGAAAGTATTTGTCAAATAATACAAAGGACAAGGACCTTTAAAATGACCAGAGTTCATGGTAAAGTACAGAGATATATTCACTGTCAAAATTAAGTGGTGTATTCAAGTGGGAAGTGACAATCATGGAAGATAAATAAAGGTCATTGTCATAGAAGCAAATAAATATTATAGCAGTGAGAAGACCTTCTTCAAGATCGGTGGAAAAGAGCACTAATAAAAGTGAATGCATCTCAAACAAATAAAGGGAAGTATGAGGTTTCATGATTCAAGATTTCCACTTGGAAACCCTACCTTTAGATTGTAACCTTATTTAATGTCCTGCCCTTTCTTGAATGATCCTGGTGTTGCAACTCAGAGAACACTACTCAACAAGCTCTGGCATTACAAAAATGGAAACCACCACTCTTTGCATTCAATGGTTGTTTCCTTCGTCATACTTGCAATGTACTCTAAGACCGAATCTTTTGCTTGATATCAGTTGTTATGGGGTTTTTTCCTCTTGAAAGTGTGAAGTTTATACTTATAAAACCCCAACTACAAGACTATCTTGGCTGCTATGCATCATGCCCTCATGACAGTGCCTTGGTGGATGGATACCTTATTAAAGGATGTAGGACAACTGAGAGGGGGGGTGAATCAGTTGTCACAAAAATTTAACTTTAAAACTTCAACACATATCTATTCCACAATCACATTGTTATGTTATTAAGCATAAGTAAGAGATACAAAACAGAAAGTAAGATAACACACTGAACACCAGATTTTATGTGTAAAACCCAATGAGGGAAAAACCACAGTGATGATTAACTCACAATATAGAGTTGTTCTAGAATAGAAAATTATAAGGCTCACTACCAAGGGCTCACTGCCCAAAAAGGACTCACTATCCAGATACAAAAGCTCACTACTTACAGGGAGGCTCACCGCCTACAAAAAGGATTTACAGAACAAAAGAATGCTTTACAGCCAAAATGAACTGAGAATAATGCACCTAACAAGTGTTGATATAGTTCTGGTGATGCTCAATACACTGACTTGACACACTTCATCATATTCACTCATTTTCGCATTTTCTACTACCTCATCAAGCATGCTTTGTCTATATCTTCATTCTTTTTAATTCATGCTCGCTCCAAAACCTATTCAACGTTCACATTTATATACTCGATCTATCTACAAGCATCAATTAGGTTGGCCTAATTAGATGCAATTCATATTTACTGCCAATACCAATTGTCGGCCCTAATCATCCACAAAATATTTCCAAGAAGTAATTCAAACTTCCAGCATGCTATATTAAGTCGGCATAGACCTAGGATAGGTCGCACATATATCCGCGTAGAAAAATTAATTCACCATTTTATAATTACCCCAAGAGATCAGACAGGAATAGACTTCAAGAAAAAAGTAATAAAAAATTTGTTGGTTTCCACAACATTGTATGAGCACCAAAGCACGTAATATTCTAAACATGTATGCCTTCAACAATCATAAGCAATTTCCCAAAACTATGAGCAATAACTGTTGATTGCAGAGGAGTGCGGACTAGAATACCGGAGGGAGTAGCATGAATACTGGTTCAAATACTAGACCAAAATACCAGATTAGGCACAGCCTTAAACTTGTAATCACAATATGGTGACATCAGTGACAACACAAGACTGTAGAGATAGTCAATCTTCTTCATTTTTCCAACAATCTCCCCCTTTGTCATTGATGGCAACATGGAACAAAAAATTCTCCTTCAAACTCTCCCAACAATTTAAATTTCTCCCCACTACCAAAAACTCTCCAATTCCAATCTCTCCCCCTAACTTCAATCTCTCCCCCTTTGACATCAATGGAAAAGGGCGGCCAAAAAAGATGTACAAAAAAAAATTGAACATGGTGACATCAAAAGTCATAAAGATTCCAAAAACTTCTAGATGACCAAAAAATTCCTTCTCCCCTCTTCCTTCTTCTTCACAGCAAAAACAATAGAAATAGAACATTCAAGATTCAAGTAAAGATAACACTCTTCACCTAAAAAAAATTCTTATATCTCTCATCAAGAATTGGACACAGCTTCTTCCAGTTAAAAATAGCTGACTCCATCCAAGTGCAAATGCTTTCCAATATGCCCAACAGAGTAAAAGATGATGAACAATATGAACTTTGTCCTTCAACATCTTCTGCATCAGTAAGAATTCTGGAAAGATGTTCTAACTGAACCTCAACAATCTCGTTAAGAATCCAAAAAGTCTTAACTACATCATCTCTCTACCTTTGTACAACAACCAATTCAGCTTGTAGTTCACCAACTCTTAATCTTTTATTTCCTTCTTTATCTTCAAAGATGTCAAAAATCTTTCCAATACTGTTTACTTCTGACTCAATTGCATCAATTTTACTTCTAAAATTGTCTACCACAACAGGCCACCAAAGACAATACTTGTAAATGTCAAATATTTATTTAATGCACTTCTTTGTTTCCATAATCAGTTTAGATAATCTCCCTTTAGCTTTATTACACTTCTTTTTAACCAAAGCTTTAAATTTGTGTCCTTTCGAACCTTCAAGTAGCATTATCTCGTCAGCAATCCCAACAATATTTTCTGGCAAGAAATTAGAAACAGCTGATACACCAATACCTTTCCGAAGTAGGTATTCTACCAAAGCATCATCAATCTTCAATCTATCAATAGGATAGGTTGCATTCCATAATTCACCAAGCTTCTTCATCTTCCCCTTAACTAACATAGACTAGATGACATTGAAGGATACTTTCTCCTTTTCTTTTGAAATGTCAATGATATCTTTAGTTATAACTTTCTTCTTCTTTGATTCCAGAGGGGATTCACTAATGACAATCTCCAATTTTCTTTTACTGGAGGATGAGCCCACCTCAAACTGACTCGAAGCAGATATACCAGAGAAAAGGTTTTTTTTCAAGGATGTGAAATAAGACTTCCACATATTTGCACTGTCTGACAACGCCTCCAGATACTTGTAAACCTGTTTTCCAATAGGAATCCCAGATTCCCATACCACATTATCTTTTCCCGGTAGGGAACTCAAAAAGTAAAACACCAAGCATACCAGCAAAGATCCAAAACGAAAGGGATAACCCTCAATTATTGACATTCGAACATTCTCAAAAATATTCTCAAGCAACAAGTTACATAAGTCAAATTTCTTATTCTCCTTAACCATCATGTGTGCAATATGAACAGCAATGGCCAATGTGGAACCTTCACGATTTCTAAAATAGACCTTGTAAGAAATGTCGTATGCCACATACCTTATAGCCAAATCTTCAAGAGTGTTTATCAATAAAGATCGTGGGCCTTTGCAAATACCAATCAATTCCTTCACATCTTTATACTTTACAGTTTTCTTTCCAGGAAGGTCACCGATACTACATAAGACAGTGATAGCCTCGATCACTTCCTTCATAACCAAGTAGGGTTTATCTCATAAAATGCTTCCATTCTTGAAATGATTTAATAAGAACAAGATAAATTATTTATTGACAACCCACAGAAATTCACTCCACAAATCCATACCTAGGGTTTTGATGTTTTGTAATTCATCTTGGTTCAGCCCTAGTTCCATTTCTTTCATCTTCCTATAATCAAATTCCTCTAGCTCAAATCCTTTCAACTTCAAGAGGGAGGACATCACTCGATTCTTTTTCCATTTCTATGCTTTCTGTTATTCAAGACTTCTTCATTTTTCTTCTTCTACCCTTTTGCAAATAGAGAAATGAATTCTTTGATTACCTGAGTTAATTTCTATGAATTTCTATCAAAATTGCTTCAGCTCACTTCAAGCTCACTCTAAGATCACTCAGGTTCTTCAAATGCTCAATTAACTAAGAAGACTCAGAAGATTTCAACTTATACGCCATTGAATTTACTCTAACCACACATTAAATGCGGAAAACATCAAAAAGCTACTAAAAACACCCTTCTCAAACACAAAAAACACTAATTCGGTCCGCAAATCTCCATGCCAACGTGTTTTCTTCTAGTTCCTCTTCCAAAACTTATGAATACTCATTTTTCACATTCCATACTCATGCCAGCCTCTAGCATTCTATACAATAGGGGGTTTTATATTTTTTCTGATAATGCTCCCCCTAATACCTTGCTAGGTCTAATTACCAAATAAGTCATTTGTACCGGATGAGGGCATAGACCCATCAGCAGTTTCGGGCTTTTCTTCTTCTTCATTCTCTTTCTTCTTCCATATTTTATTCATCTCTTGTTTCACCTCTTCCTTGTCAATCTTCTTTACTGGATCATTCTTCTCTACCAAAGTAGACTTCTTTCCATTCTTACTTTTGCAAACCTTTGAGATATGTCTAGGTTTATTACAATTATATAAGACAACACTTTTTTGATTAGTATAACCTCCATTACCTCTCGACCTACATTGATTTTCTCTGTGTCCAAATTTGTTGCATGTATAGCAGTAGCCATTAAAGAACTAATTCATTTTGTCTCCAGGAAATATGTTCATCATCATCCTGCTCACCTGAGATATGCATTCAGTAGCCTTATGTCCAAATTTCTTGCATGAAAAACATTGTCCATAGAAAGAGCCAAGAAACTGATTCTAATTCATTTTACTTCTACATTTTGTTGCTTTATGACCATATTTATTATAAGAAAAACAAATACTGTTGAAGGAGGGATACCTTTGTGCATTAGGTTGTCTCACAAGTTGTCTTCTTGTAAACTTCCTCTTCTGCTTACCCTTGTCCTAAGTCATTTTATTTCGCTTAGAACTCTCACCTGCATCTTTTCCCAAACCAGCTTTGTCTTTACTTGATTTTTGTCCAGCAATCAATTCTTCAAGCTTATCGGAGCTAGATTTGAACTTGTTCTCACAAAGCTTTGCCTTCTTTAGTTCAATCCTCAATTTCACTACCTCTTGTTCAAGTTTATTGCATTCATCAGCTTTGTTCTGCACCATAGTATTCAGACATTCTTCAATTCTTTTATTTTCTTCTACTAACACTTTCAGTCCAAGTATCTCTTGTTGTAGCTGCTCGCTTACTTCTTTGTATCTTTCCTTGAATTTCTTTAGTTGTTCTTTCAACTTCTAGACACATTTATTTGCATCATCAATATTTTCCTTCACATCTTTTTTTCTCTTTCCACTTTGTCAAGATCCTCAAGAGCAATCTGGAGCTCTCCTTTGTCATCCATCTAAACAATCTTTAGGATCCTCCTCAAGAAATTAAGATCTTCACCAAGGAACCAAAGCTTTGATACCAATTGTTAAAGGATGTAGGACAACTGAGAGGGGGGTGAATCAGTTGTCACAAAAATTTAACTTTAAAACTTCAACACATATCCATTCCGCAATCACAATGTTTTGTTATTAAGCATAAGTAAGAGATACAAAACAGAAAGTAAGATAACACAATGAACACCAAATTTTACGTGGAAAACCCAATGAGGGAAAAACCATGGTGAGGATTAACTCACAATATAGAGTTGTTCTAGAATAGAAAATTCTAAGGCTCGCTACCAAGGTCTCATTGCCCAGAAAGGACTCACTATCCAGATACAAAATTTCGCTACTTATAGGGAGGCTCACTGCCTACAAAAAGGATTTACAGAACAAAAGAAGGCTTTACAACCAAAATGAACTGAGAATAATGCACCTAACAAGTCCTTATATAGTTCCTGTGATTCTCAATACACTAACTTGACACACTTCATTATATTCGCTCACTTTCACATTTTCTATTGCATCATCAATCACGCTTTGTCTATATCTTCATTCTTTTTCATTCATGCTCACTCCAAAAATTGTTCAACATTCACATATATATACTCGATCTATCTGCAAGCATTGATTAGGTCGGCCTAATTAGATGCACTTCATAATTACCGCCAATACCAACCGTCGGCCCCAATCATCCATAAAATATTTCCAAGAAGTAATTCAAACTTCCTACACACTATATTAAGTCGGCATAGACCTAGGATAGGTCACACATATATCCGCGTAGCAAAATTAATTCACCATTTTATAATTACCCCAAGAGGTCAGCCAGGAATAGACTTCAAGTAGAAAGCAATAAACATTTTATTGGTTTCCACAACACTGTATGAGCACCAAAGCACATAATATTCTGAACATGTATGCCTGCAAAAATCATAAGCAATTTCCCAAAACCATGAGCAATAATTGTTGACTGCAGAGGAGTGGAGACTAGAATACCAGAGGGAGTAGGATGAATACCGGTTCAAATACTAGACCAAAATACCAGATCAGGCATAGCCTTAAACTTGTAATCACAATATGGTGACATCAATGACAACACAAGACTGTAAAGATAGTCAATCTTCTTCATTTTTCCAACATACCTTTGTTGTTCTTCATGACAAAGAAACCACTCTATGATCCTTTAACAGTGATGTCTTTATCATTGCATCAATGCCAATGGTCCTTTAATATTGATGGAGTCTTTCTTAAGCCGATTTTCTTCTCTGCAAACCAAGGGAAAACCTTAAAACGCGGGAGATGAAACACCAAATTGTTGATTAAACTTCCAAACTTCCCTCCAACGTGCAATCACAATGTTTTACGCCAAAAACAAACTGCCTAAAATTCCCTCCAAATGCATACACGACCCAACCAAGGCACCAAAAATACCTATTTCTAAAATGAACGAAAAAAAACTATTGTGTGGAAGGCATGCGAAAATTAATCTTCATTTTTAGGGGAAAAAAATTCATCTATCTACATTGCCATTTTAATATTTGTTGTGAAAATTAATATAAGCATGATGTGCTCCTAAAATTACTAGAGTTCAAACTTGTATAAAAAGATAACATCTATAAAAATGATCAACACACAATTAATTTCATAGATTATAAAATAATTCTATTTTTAAAAAATAATTAATAATATAAAGCCTAAAAGAGAAAATTTTCGCATACCAAAAGCAATCATTGTTATTTCTATTTCCAATTATTAAGACAGTCGAGTATATCAGCAAGTGAAGATAGAAGTGAATCAATTTTCATTTTTAGGGAAAAATGTTTTTTTTTTAAGGGAAAATCTTCGTTTTCAGTAGACTCGACCATTATGTTTCTACAATCCATGTAAATTGAATCTAACTACTTCTAGAAATAACTACTTGAGCTTATGTTTTTAAGGCACTGCTTCTAGAAATAATTACTTTTATAGACATTGCGTTTCTACAATCCATGTAAATTGAATCTAATTGCTTCTAGAAATAACTACTTGACCTTTTGAAATGAAAGTGTCTACAAGATAGCCCTCAAAATATAATTGGATTGTTTAAATCATATTTTATTAGTGAAATTGACCACAATTTCTCTTTGATACATTTGACATGCTAACACAACAAGAAAAAAAAATGGCTTCAAATCATAGTTAAAAACATTAATGATTCATTAACATAATGAGTAATAAAATTTAAAGAATGTAAATGTTAAAAAAATTTATAAAATATGTGAAGGCCTTAAGACCGCACCAAGAGGCAATGCCTTCCACGCAATAGGTATTTTTGGTGCACCAAGCAACCTAGTCAGTCAAATGGCCCGCTTAGGTAGGGGTCCCATGAGGGGGGCTTAAGCTCTATGGATTATGATCAAATTTGAAAGAAAAAAGAATAGAGGTGTGATATTCATTTATTTAGTCATTTATTTAGTCATTTTTATTTGTCTGACCAATTATTTAGTTGTGATTTTACCCGATGACCAAATTAGTCATTTATTTAGTCATATATACTTGTGAATTGCAAAAAATTAGTAGAATTTAGTCATTTTTAGTCATGTGATAAATTTTTAGTCATGTGACCAAAATTTTTAGTCATGTAGTCATTTACTTTTCAAATTCTACTAGTGGTACAACCACCACCATCGAGGCCAAATCCCCATGATGTTCAGATACAGCAATTGCAGCAACAATTGCAAGTGGTTACAACTGAGCGAGATCAAGCTCGGCAGCAAGTACTGGTAGTGACAGCTAAGAGAGACTAGGCCTGGAAGTAGAGAGACCATGAGAGGCAGTTGAGGTAGACCTCAAATGTTCAATTGGCTTAGGAGGTCAGCCAACGGCAGCAGCTAGAAGCAGTGTCCCAATAGTAGTCCCACCAAGCTCAAGGGTTAGTTGGTTAGACTATGTCTACACATCTCTACGGGACAGCGATGGAGAAGATAGCATATTGGCAGACACTGTATTACAGAGATGTCCCTCCCTGTCACAAAAAGCCTAATTTTGAGCATCGAACCAGGTTCAACTCAATGCCTCCAATTCAGCTAGGCAACAAGACTAGCTAGGAGATGGGGATAGATCCAGTGAGGGATAGACCTCCTCTAATTTTGTAGACACAATTTTTTGTATAACTTGATTATTGATACAAAGATACACTTATAGGCTCATTTTTTATAGCCTTGTGTACATTGCACATTTTGATAAACACACATCGATTTAGATATTGTATCCTGATGGTCATTTTGTTGATATATATATGAGATGATACAGATTCATGATGTGTTATTTTATTTCATGCTTTATGAATGTATGTATGCATTTGGATATGATGTGATGCAACATGTTTATATATTATGATCATGTATGGATGCAATGTAATGAATGGATGTGTTTCCTTTTATTCATTTTTATGTGATATGTGATGATGATCCATGATGTGATATATATGATACACGACGTAATGGATGGATGTATTTTCAGTATATTTTTATGCCATGTTATGGGATGGATGCTATGATATGCAGATGATATGATTATGGATGTATTTCTTTTTGTACTTTTCTATGCAATTTATGAGATGATGATGTATGCATATGGATAATGTAAATGTTCATGCTTACGATTATAATAATGCTATGTATGTTCATGATATGTGATCTGTATGCATGTTGATGATTAGTGGATACAAGATGGATGTATTTATGATGTTGCTTTTGTTGGCTGTCATGATAACAAGTTAGTGTGGAAAGAAGATAGAAGAATGAGATCATTTACCATTGATTTTGATGAGATCCAAAAATTCCAACAAGTCTATGATCCACCAAGACTTTATTAG
Organism: Sequoia sempervirens; assembly: GCA_007258455.2. NCBI lineage: Eukaryota > Viridiplantae > Streptophyta > Pinopsida > Cupressales > Cupressaceae > Sequoia > Sequoia sempervirens. The sequence continues at coordinate 9,536 of VDFB02084139.1, read as the reverse complement.
AGATGGTGATGAGAGATGCACGATTATTTGCTCATATCTTTGGATTGGGATTCTTTATCATTCCTTATTATTTGATATAACACATAGACACAATGCATCAAGGTATTGATAACTAGGATGGAGTTGTATCTAGTGACATGGACTTTGACTCTGCAAATAGATAGGATAGTTCTTGTTCACATCTTGACATACAAAAATCTTTTCAAAATGTAGTTTAGTACTTCAGAATATCTTGGACCAATGCATATGCAATTGTCAACAATCTACTCTGAATAACCTCCCTACACACAACTAAGCAAGTATGCACCAAGATTATTTTACAAGAATACCCACAAGCACAGTAAATGAAAGATAATGATCAATGCCCCATTCCTTTCTCTCTAAATATTTTAAATAGACATCATCGAGAGATCTTGGGAATGGGTCATTGAGATAAATCAGAAGAAAAGATCAAAGACAAATAGTCAGTGTTCTCTATATCTATTTCCAGTTTACTTTAGCTAAGGTGATGTTTGATGTTAATGTCCATCAGACGGAAGGATGCATCTTAGGAACTGTTATCAGATGGTTTGATTAGGATAAGGTTTGATAATTCATTGATACAAACTTCACTGACTCATTTACCTATGATCTAGACTTTACATTTTGGAACTTAGGTTCTCACTTTACAAATTGCAATACTTGTTTTCTATTTGTTTTGCCAAAGGTTGGAGATGACGATTGATTTATTATGGGTGAAATTTTATTGTGGGTGAAAGCTAGATGGGATGGATGGTTTTGGATTTTTTGGAATATTTCAATGTTTTTGGTGTTTTGAAAATGTTTTGAGGTTGTTTTTGGTCTTTTTGAAAATTTATGTGAATGTTTTCGTGTTTGGTTATTTGAGGTTGTTTAGGGTTTTCTCTATGATATTTGATTCTTTTTAGTTCTTTTGAATATGTTCTAATTTTTTTTGTGTTTTAAATTTTCAAATGTTTTGGTATTTTCCTAATTTTTCAAATGTTTGTGTTTTTTGATATTTGGATGTTTAAGGCTTTTCTAATATTTGAATGTTTAGGAGTTTTTGGAGTTTCGACCAAGAACCTAACCTAATAGACCTATCCTAGGGGCCTTAGGGGTTGATCAAAGATAACCCTTGCCTACGTTATACACAGAGAGACCATGTAGTTTGACTGACTTGACTTATTTGAAGATGAAGATGAAAAGTTTGATGGATTGCTAGTTTATTATGATGGACTCCTAAAGGACTAACCTAGGGTGTCTTAGAGGCACATCAATGATGGCCTTTCCTACGTTCAAGTTCAGAGACCCATAGTTTTACATGGTACTATTTTTGGATTTTTGATGTTTCGACCTTTTTAGGGATTTTTATGTGTTTTGGATGTTTTGGATTTTGACTTGTTTTTTGGATTTTAGCTGTACAAGATTTTGAATGTTTTTGGATTTTTTGATGAATGTTTTAGAAATGTTTTTTGGGATTTTTGAATTGTGATTTCCAATAACCTTAAGTTATACAAGAACTCGATCCGATCTAGAACAAATTTCCCCCGATATGATACAATAGACTACCTCGATATAGGAAAGACAAGCTGGCCTTTGGAATATGCCAAGTAGTACTAAGGGGATACAATACTTCACAATATCAAGCCATGATGTAGGCACAGATGGGTGGTGGAATAAATAGGATGATGGAATGATAGGATAAAGAGCCCAGGTAGATGGGGGTACTTTATTTATGCAAGGCACCTATTTTCTAGGTTTTCACCGAGGTACTTTCCCAAAGCGCCACCGAAGTGGTTTTCACATAGAGGACGATTGTTTTTCTTTATTTTTTTCAATCCTTTTTCTCTCTTTTTTTGGATTTTTGATCATTTTATTTTATTTTTGTATTTTGAGATTTACACCCTTCAAGCCTAGGCATAAAACTTTTTTAAGATGCAAGTTGTTGGTTGGTTCTTGCAAGGGTTCACCTTCATATGTTGGCAATTGATATGCTCCTGATCCATAACTTTTTATGATGAAAAAGTGACCTAACCAGTTAGGCTCAAACTTTCCTTTGTTGTCCTAATCTAGGAGATTTTTCTTATTCTATTTTAGGACAAGATCCCCTACTTGGAAAGACCAATTCTTGATCTTCTTTTTATAGCTTTGTTTCAATTGGTTTTGATATACTTGAAAGTGATTAAGGGCATCAAGGAAATTCTCATCGAAGAATTCTAGCTCATCTAGTTTAGATACTTTGTATGCTTCATCAGTGATTAGGTTCTGGAATGACACTCATAGTGATGGAAGCTCGACCTCGATAGGTAGGATGGATTTTGATCAATAGACCAAGGAGAACGGGGTTGCACCTGTAGGTATGCAGATATTGGTTTGATAGGCCCAAAGAGTGGGATTTAATTATAGATTTCAGTCATGGCGAGCTTCATTGATTGTTTTCTTTAGGATCTTTAGGATGGTCTTGTTTGTAGCCTCATCTTGACCGTTGCCTTAGGGGTAATATGGGGTAAAGAAACGGTGTTGGATGTTGAATATTTGACATAGCTCTTTCACATCCCGATTCTTGAAGAGTGTTCCATTGTTTGAGATAAGGGTTTTCATAACACCATAACGGCATATTAGGTAATTAAAGATAAACTTAGCAATTTGCTTCCCTATTATGTAGTTCATTGCTACGCCCCTAATATTATTGTACATCGGGTTATGAATAGTCGACTTGTGGCTATCTTAACTCTCTATTAAGTCATATTATCATTAGTATATTGTTATTTAGTTGTTTAGGTCGGCCTAATTCTTATATAGGTGTGTCTAAGTTGGCCTAGGTGATATCCTTGGCATAAATAGGTATATATAGGAGGTTGTGAGTCTTATTTCATCATCAAGTGTGAAGTGTGTTCTCATTAGAGATATTTGGAGGTTTTCCCCCTCGAAGTGGCTTGTTATTCTCAGTTATTATCAAGTATTTGCAGCATATTTCATATCATATCTTCTATTGTGCAAGTTATTTCATAACAAGTGGTATTAGAGCATGATCTTGGCACCATAGAGGCAAGGTTTTTCTCAATTTTAGAGGCGATTTTGGGAAGAGCATATCTTTCAGATTTTGGTGAATTTTTTTCTAATTTTTAAAGGGTTTTTGAATAACATATTGAAGAATATACATTCCAGATTTCAGAATAATTGGAGGAGAATTAAGTGAATTATTGTAGAATTAGGGTTTCTACATGATTTTTTTGGAATCTACATATCTCGCACATCTTGTTGAATTGGAGTCTGATTTTTATTGGGTTTTTGAAGAAATAATAAAGGAGATTACAGTAAAAATTTGAGAGAATTTAAGTTTCATTTGTGTGATTTATTTCAACATTAGTGGTTTCCATCATGTCGGGGCCTAGAACAAGGGGTAAAAAGAATGTCACTCCGGGGAAGACTCCTGATAAGGATGGTGAAACAATCGAGGATATTACTCATAATGAGGAAATAAATAAGGTCAAGGAAGAAATTTCCTCAATGAATATGGATATGTGTGACCTAAGAGGAGATATATCGGACATACGAAACATGTTAAGCACCTACAGGGCTGAATCAAGAAAGGAGTTCTCAAGTGGCCAAGGTGAAAATTCTAGGTCAGCTACTACTGACACAAGCTTTAGTACTCCTATGGGATCTAGGAATTTATTTCCAAAGGTGGATATGCACAAGTTCGATGGTAAGGATCCTCTAACATGGATAAACTAAATGGAGAATTTTTTTGAAGTACACCAAATCCCAAATGGACAAAAGGTCACGATGGCTTCCTTATATCTAGAACCAAATCAATTCATTTGGTATCGTTGGCTTTGTACTCATCGAAGTAAAAAGGGGCTCACCGTCTCATGGTCAATTTTTACAGAGGAACTCCAAGCACAATATAGCAATAGTGTCACAGACAACTTCTTCAACCAGCTAGCTAAACTTCAACAAACAAGATCAGTTAAGGATTATATTCAGCAATTCCAAAATCTATCCTTAAGGGTGGATACAATTACAGAGGAAAACTTGAATGACTTATTCTTGGGTGGTCTCAAGGATCACATTCAACATGAGGTATGCATGTTTAGCCCTAGTTCCATAAATGAGTCTTTTATCTTAGCACTTAGGGTAGAGGAGAAGTATTTGATTCCTAAGAAGCAAGGGGCTAATGTGACAAGAGAGAAAGGATATTCAACACAGCCTACTAAGTTGACTCCACAACAAATTGAGGAGAAAAGAGCAAAAGGTTTGTGTTTCAATTGTGATAGCAAATACAGTCGAGGACATAAATGTAGTGAAAAGAAATTGTTTTATATTGAAGGTCTCAATGAGGAAGAAGAGGAGGAACCCATACTAGAAGATGAAAGGGAGTCAAATGAGGAATCACATGATTCTCAACCAATCATTTCTTGTCATGCACTCTCAGGTTTCAGCACTCCACAAACCCTCAAGGTGATGGGGTTCCTAAAGAAGCAAAAGGTAACAGTGTTGATCGACTCAGGTAGTACTCATAATTTCATCAACAAAAAGTTAGCTACTCGTCTAAATTGTTTCATATTTCTAGCTCCAGAGTTTCAAGTTTTGATTGCAGATGGTGGTACAGTTAGTTGTTCAGGGAAGAGTCATAGCATTAAATTATCCACGGGAGATTATCAACTTGATACCCCAATGTATGTGATATCCATGGGTGCAGCAGATATTGTTTTGGGAATACAATGGCTTACTACATTAGGAACAATTGAGATGAACTTCCAAGAACTATTCATGAGATTTCAATTGGAAGGAAGGCTAGTAGAGCTAAGGGGGTTGAAGGAAAAATCTCCACAAATGGTAAGCTCTCATCAAATGCAAAAGTTTCTTAAGAAAGGAGTGGATGGATTTGTGGTCCAACTATGTTCATTAGAAGTCTCTCAATCTAATACTCCTACTCATCCAGATTTGCAAGCTATAATTGATCGTCACTCAGTTGTTCTTGGAGATATTCCTAAAGGACTTCCTCCTAAGAGGGATCATGATCATGCCATACGTTAGTCCCAGGGAGCCAACCACCGAAAATCAGGCCTTACAGGTATCCACACATACAAAAGAGTGAGATAGAAAAGATTGTTGAAGAGATGCTAGAGGCAGGAATCATCAGGCATAGCCAAAGTGCTTACTCCTCGCCTGTGGTGATGGTACATAAGAAGGATGATACTTGGCATGTGTCCAGATTATAGAGTGCTCAACATGTACACCATTAAAGATAAGTTTCCAATTCCAAGTCATTGATGATTTGCTAGATGAATTAAATGGAGCTATGTTTTTTACCAAGTTAGATCTTAGATCTATCACCAAATTCGGATTAAGGAGGAAGATATTTGTAAGATAGCATTTCGGACTCATGAGGGTCATTATGAATTTTTGGTGATGCCATTTGGTCTTACCAATGCACCATCTACATTCCAAAGTTTGATGAATTCCATTTTTAAGAAGTTCTTGAAAAAGTTTGTGTTAGTATTCTTTGATGATATATTAATTTATAGCAAGTCTTGGGAAGAACATTTGCAACATGTGGACCAAGCATTACATATACTTGAAGATCATAAACTCTATGCTAAGCCATCCAAGTGTGCTTTTGGTCTTACAAAGGTGGAGTATTTGGGACACATAGTTTCACATGAAGGAGTAAAGGTGGACCCTAACAAAATTAAGGCTATCATGGAATGGCCTATTCCAAAAACCATTAAGAAACTGAGAGGATTCTTGGGATTGACAAGGTACTATAGAATATTTGTGAAGAATTATGGTAGTATAGCAGCACCTCTCACCACTCTATTGAAGAAGGATTCTTTTCATTGGAACGAGTCTGCCAATACAACATTTGAGAGATTGAAGGAGGCTATGTGTACAACTCCAGTACTTGCCACTCCTAACTTCACCAAGGAATTCATTGTGGAATGTGATGCTTCTGGAAATGGGATAGGAGTAGTGCTCATGCAAGAAGGTCGACCAATTGCTTTTCAAGAGTTGTCAATTAAAAGGTAAGAATCAACTAAAACCTATTTATGAGAAGGAAATGCTAGCAATACTCCATGTAGTGAAACAATGGTAGCCTTATCTATTGGGTAGACATTTCAAGGTTAAGACAGATCATGATAGCCTAAAATATTTTTTGGAACAACGACTATCTTCTGAAGAGCAACAAAAATGGGTCACTAAGATGTTAGGATATGACTTTGAGATTGTATATAAGAAAGGGAAAGAAAATATTGTCGCAGATGCACTGTCAAGGAAGGATGAGAAAGATGAAGCCTTATTGTGTGCCCTTTCAATATTACAAGCAAATTGGGTGGAGGAAGCCAAAGCAAAGTGGCAAAATGATGTTGCGACAAGTAATCTCATCGAGCAATTAAAAAGTGATCCTAGTAGTTCAGATAAGTTTTGTTGGAAGGGAGATACTCTTTGGTATAAAGAGCATTTGTATCTTTGCAAGAATTCCAACCTTAAAAACAAGATTCTCACAAAGTTGCATGAGTCTCAGTGGGTGGTCATTCAGGATTTTTGAAGACATATCATCGAGTCAAGCAGGATTTCTTTTGGGAGGGGCTAAAGGGTGATGTTCAAAAATTTGTGGCTAAATGTTTGGTGTGTCAAAGGCATAAAGGGGAGACAATTAAGACACCAGGTCTCTTGCAACCCTTATCTATTCCTAGCCAGCGTTGGGAAGAGGTATCCATGGACTTCATCACAGGGCTTCCCAAATCTAAAGGTCATAATGTCATCATGGTAGTAGTTGATCGCTCACTAAATATGCACATTTCATTGCATTAGCACATCCTTTTACAAAGAAGTACAATGATAAAGTTTCTTTGAGTAGGTCATCCAAAAGCTACATGGTACACCTAAAAGTTGGTTGTTAGTGACTGCGGATCCTATCTTCACTAGTCACTTTTGGAAAGATTTATTCTCATGTTTGGGTACTCACTGGCTCTTAGTTTCACCACCCTCAATCGATGGGCAAACCCGAGGTTGTTAATAAGTGTTTGGAAGGATATCTATGTTGTTTCACTTTAGAGAAATAGTCCCAGTGGGTAGATTGGCTACCACTTGCGGAATGGTGGTATAACACTTCTTTTCATAGCTCATCAAAAATGTCTCCATTTTTGGCACTTTATGGATATCATCCTTCTTCCATCACATCATCAATTAAGGTGTCCCCAATAGTTTAGGAAATAGAAGACCACTTGCTTCATCAACAACAAGTACTTTCAGGACTCAAGGAGAATTTAGCCATGGCACAAAATCGAATGAAACACAAGCGACCAACATCATAGTGAATAGTGTTTGAAGTTGGGATTGGTCTTTCTTGGCGACAGCCTTATAAGAAAATCTCACTAAAGCAGCAAAGAAAGAATAATAAGTTGTCTCCAAAGTATTATGGTCCATACCAAATCATAAGATCTAAGAGGTGTTGCCTACAAGCTTGAGTTGCCACCAACAACAAAGATACATCCAATTTTTCATGTTCTGGAAGAAGGGTCATTGGGCATAATATTCCCACTCAAACAACACTGCCTGAGCTGGATGAAGAAGGAAGAATTATTTTGGAACCAGAGTGCATTCGTCAAACATGCACAAAGAAGTTGAGGAATAGAACTATCATTGAGTATCTCATCCAATGGAAGAATTTACCAGTTGAAGATGCCACATGGGAAGATGAGGAGTTCATTCAAAAGTTTCCAAACTTGATTAGCATTGAGGACAATGCTTCTTTGAAGAAGGGGGGCATGCTACGCCCTTAATATTATTGTACATCGAGTTATGAATAGTCGGCTTGTGGCTATCTTAACTCTCTATTAAGTCATATTATCATTAGTATATTGTTATTTAGTTTTTTAGGTCGGCCTAAGTCTTATATAGGTGTGTCTAAGTCGGCCTAGGTGATATCCTTGGCATAAATAGGTATATATAGGAGGTTGTGAGTCTTATTTCATCATCAAGTGTGAATTGTGTTCTCATTAGAGATATTTGGAGGTTTTCCCCCTCGAAGTGGCTTGTTATTCTCAGTTATTATCAAGTATTTGCAGCATATTTCATATCATATTCTTCTATTGTGCAAGTTATTTCATAACATTCATAGGAATGGCTTCGACCTGCTTGGTAAAGTACTCAGTGGATATTATGAAATTGTGGCCATTAGATGAGGTTGGGTAATCTTTCCTATGAGGTCAATCCCCCGCCATGAAAAAGGCCAAGGTGTGACCATTGGTTGCAACTCCTGAGCCAAAGCATGAATCAAATCTTCATGCTATTGACACTAGACACACTTTTGTACATACTGATGGGCTTCTCTTTCCATGGTTGGCCAGTAGTACCCTGTCCTCAATAGTTTCTTAGCTAAATTCATACCACTAGAATGGGAACCACATATGCCATCGTGTACCTCTTTTAAAGTGGTCAAGGCTTCCTCTTGGTTAAGACATCGTAGTAATGTCCCCTCAATGATTTGGTGGTATAAGGTATCACCTAGGATCATGAATTGGGATGCCTTATTTACAAATGTCTTTTTAAGGTTGGAGGTGATATCAGATGGGAGGGTTCCTCTGCTTAGGTAGGTAAATATGTCATGATACCACGGGGATCCAAGACCAACAATGACACACACGAATTCTTATTATGGGATTTCAAAAGTTGGTATGAGAAGTTGTTCTACCAAGAATTCACATTGAAATGCATTATGCAGTATGTCTAACAAGGATCCAATTGTTTCCATAGCATATGTTGCTTAGTTGTTCATGCGAGGAATTTTCTCAAAATTTATATCAATAAAAAGGTCCTTGAGACTCTCTACCATCTTCTTATAAGGAGTAATCTTGTCGTCCTTAGTTTGGTAGTCTTCATTGATTTGGTTGATAACTAGCTATGAGTATCCATAGACTTTCAACTCTTGTATCTTCCATTGAACTGCTATCCTTAGACATGTGATTAGGGCTTCTTACTCAGCAATGTTGTTAGTACATAGAAATGATAGCATGTATGACTTTGGGATGCAATCACCTTGAGGGGTGATAAAAAGAATACCCACCCCTGATCCATGTTGGGTGAATGATCTATCAAAGTACATCTTCCATTGATTTGTTGCATTGACAAGGAATACTGATTCATCCAGGAATTCATATATCAATGGATTTTCTACATAGATAGGTGCCTCTACCAATTGGTCTATGATCACTTGTCCTTTGATTTCCTTGCACTCCACATACTCTATGTCAAATTCAGTCAATATCATCAGCCATTTGGTCATTCTCCTAGTGAGAATTTCTTTGGATAACAGATATTTCAATGGGTTAATCTTTGCAATGAGTTTTATTTGATGTGATGACATGTAGTGTCTAAACTTTTTTGAAGCAAAAACTACTATTAGACATGCTTTCTCAATGGATGAATAGTTCATTTCATATCCCACTAAGGTCCTGCTGATGTAGTAGATAGCTCTTTCCTTTCCATTTTCATCACGTTGTGCTAAAAGAGCACCTAGTCTTGCT
>VDFB02084138.1:212251-239143 GCA_007258455.2 Sequoia sempervirens | reverse complement strand
TCAATATCAACTACATCAAGGGAAAGGAAAATTGGGTTTCCAATGCCTTAAGTTGTAGGAGGCATATTGCCTCAATTGTGACAATCCAAACTGACTTTAAAGGCCAAGTGTTGTAGAAATGAAAGGAAGATGAGTACTATATGCAAGTTAACCAAGCACTCTTAAGCAATCCACAAGATCCAAGATATGAGGGATTTCACTTTGAACCCAGTGGATTTCTAATGTATAAGGGAAGAATGAATGTGCCTCACTATGAAGAGTCAAGGAATCTTGTGTGGAAAGAAGTTCATGAAGCACCATACTCTAGACATCTCGGTGTGCTAAAATGTTGGTCGATGTGAAGCCATTATATTTTTGGAAAGGGATGAGAGGGGATGTTGCTAGATATGTGGCTAGATGCTTAGAATGCCAAAGGGTGAAAGTTGAACATCATCATCTTGTAGTCTTACCATATCCACATGTTATTCAAGAGAGTAAGTGGCAAGTCATTAGTATGGACTTTGTGCAAGGATTACCTATGTCAATGAACAAGCATAATGCCATTCTAGTGGCTGTGGAAAAGCTTACGAAGGTAGCACATTTCATACCTAGGAATATAATTGATGGAGCTACTTTCATAGCTCAAAAATTCATTTAGGAGGTTTTTAGATTGCATGAAATTCCTGAGAAGATTATCTCAGATAGGGATGCACATGTGACCTATAGGTTTTGGAAAACCTTATTTTCTGCACTTGGGACTCAACTAAATATAAGTTCAGCATATCATCCAAAAATGGATGGAAAAACAAAAAGGGTGAACCAAGTACTTGAAGAACTACTAAAAATGTATTGCATGGATCAAAAATACAAGTGGGAAGATTACCTTCCTTTAGTGGAATTTTCTAATAACAATTCCTATCATTCTACAATTAAGATGGATCCTTTTGAAGCATTATATGGTTGAAAGTGTCGAACTGCTATAAGTTGGGATAAAATTGAGAATAGGGTGAGTCTTGGGTCAGAGATGCTAGCTAAAATGGAGGAACGAGTTAGAATTGTTAAGCAAAGGATAGCTGAAGCCAATGATAGATAGAAAAGCTCTCCATATGCAAAGCGAGTACCCATGAATTTTATAATGGGTGATAAAGAGTTGTTAAGGGTTACACCTCATAAGAGTTCCATCAAGTTTGGAAATTCATCCAAACTAGCTCTGTGCTATGTAGGTCCTTTTGAGATTCTTGAGGAAGTGAATCTTGTAGCTTACCGAATTACGTTACCACTAGCTCTTGCTTTACTAGGAGATAATCATGTAATTGATTGGAATGCTTTACAAATACAGGATCCTGGAGTGGTAACAATTGAGCCTATCAAGGTGCTCAAAATGTGTAAACTTCACTTGTGTAATAGAAAGGTTCTGCAATGTAAAGTCCAGTGGGACCAGTATGTAGAAGATTCTGCAACTTGGGAAGACTATGTTGAAATAGAGAAAAAGTTTCCACATATCTTACATGCTTTTGAAACTACTTGAAAAATAATATCTTATTTTCTTTGTTTAGTTTATGTTTGCTACTATAATGGAGCGAATTTTCTCCTCTAACAAATTCCCCATTTACACACCTCACCTTGAGAAATTAAACTTGACAATGCTTTTCCACTTCATCCATTCGCTTTCCAGGCACTTGGTGGATATTTGTAGTGTCAATGGGGAAATTTTTATCAGGTATGCTAGTGTGGCATGGAGACATTGTGTGTCATGCTGTCATCCTGATAGGATTCCTACCTCTAGAATCTACAAAGGTGTTACATTTCTCCATTGGTGATGAAGCATAATGCCCATGCACCCTTGAATGACCTCTAATAGCTATTTTGGGCTTCTATTCACCATAAAAAAATATCTCATTCTTTATTCATTTGATCTTTTGGAATCTAGCTAGATATTTCTCAATCACACTTGTTGCTACACGCTTCATTTTTCACAACATTCTTCATTGTTGAAGCTCCAAGTTGACATTCTATTGGTTTTTCTCCTTGTGTTGTGACAATGATGGCACTCACAAGCTTGCGAGCTCACATCTCCATCCACGTGATTAAGGGAACCTTGTTTGGGAGGTGATATCCATTTCATTTAGCATTGTCATTTGGTTTCATAACATAGTGTTGTTACCATTTTTTAGATTTTCTTCCATTTCAACACTTTCTTTATCACATTTTCTATATCATGGATATTTTGGTTGTCCGTGGAGGTGGGAATATTGAAATGGGGGTTTGACTGTGGCAAGACCTGAAACAGACCCAATTTTTTTCCCCTTTTTTCTATGTGTAGGTATTACGTTCGTGTGGAGCTTGTGGGAGACTGGACCAATCGTGAGTTTTATTTTCTACCACCTTTACTTTCATCAACTTTCATTTCTTGAGTTAAATTATTCTTCGTGTTGTTTTAGCCATTTAGTTATTTCCAATTCTATGTTATTTCTTAAAATCACATATATTAGGTAGATTAGCTAATCCCCTATTAGGCTTAACTATATTCCATACTCTTTATTTGTACAGATGCCAACACTCGATCGGGATGCCATCACATTGCACTATTATCCATCTTCTATGATAGGGTCCTCTGGTAGAGAGCTACTGGGGTTATAGTTTTGAATTGAGAATTCACTCACCTAGTTCCCTAAACCTTTCAAGTTGACAAATGGATAGTGTTAGGTTAATTTCCCTTCCTTTTCACCCTCCTAAAACACCAAACTAACCTTGAAAAATCCTTAGCATGAGGTAGATTAGGGCAACCGTTTGTTCTAGACCCTCTCGTGACTTGGGGTTCTGAGCAGTCGGTCCCCCTCCTCTACATTTGGGTGAACCCGACGTGAATCATTCTAGTTCCGTTTGGTGGTGTTGAAAGACTCTTCCCTCGTGTTCTAGGAGTGTTTTCGGTGTGAGTGTTGTAGGGTGCCTAGCCTAACAACCCAACCTATGACCCCTAGTGGCCTAGCTAGAAAGATTCCTAATCATTGCAAAATGAAATCTTGAGTAGGTCATTGTCTAATTGTGAACTCTTGGGGGATCCTAAGAAATTCCTTTCTACTATACATAAGATATAGATTCCTTTATGTATGTACCCATACCATTTGCACAACCTACAAGTAGATCTCTTGCTATAGCATTTACCTCGTAGGATTTTCCAATGAATGCTAATAGATAACCACCCCCTTTTTACATTCTTGCACATATCAATGGAAACACCATAACTAGCATTCTCATTGACCCTACATGTCAAGTGAATTTCATCATAAAGGAGATCATGTTGATAATTTTTTTACATAGGGATGGATATGATGAGTCTAGAAGAACTATATGTACACATGATGGGATTTTCATTCCTCCCATCTGTTCTATCACATTGTCAGTCTTGGTTGGGCCTAGGAATTTGAATGCACTCTTCGATATCATCCCAGGGTCTGAATTGTTCAGAGTTAAACTAGGAATTCCATGGATAGTTTCCATGAATGCAGTCCCCTCGGTGGTCCACAAGTGCTTGAAGTTTTTTCATGAGGGTTCTATGCATGTAGCCCATCACATCGGTTACAAATCAATGGTCACACATGGAGGCTGCTCACTTGATCACTTCTGGCCTACCCTTGTTGGTCTGCTCCTTCCTAGGATAGACCTATTTTATCAAGCTTATGTGAAATACAATAATGGGGGCATAACACCAAAAGTGAACTACCCTCCTTATCCATATGCTATCTTAGTTAAAGATTCCATGATAGCACAACATAAGGCTGCCTCTACTACTCGAAAATGGAAGGAGGAGAATGTTAGAAACCAAGATCAGACATGCAAACCAAAAAAGGATTCCATGAAAGAGAAAAATAGAAAAAGAAAGAGCTTTGCAAAAAGATGTGAAAATAATATTATTCAGGAATTCATAGTTACATGAGAATGATTTTCTTTATAAAATAAAAGTATGCATAACCCTAATCTTATCTTGAGCAACAAGATAGCTCAACAAGATAAGGATGACACTAATTAACCTAGGAATTAAAATATTACCTAAAAAAAGTTATGCAAGTGTAATTAAATATAAATTACACTAACACCCCCCCATAAGTGAAACTTAGGGAGACTAAAAAAGCATGCACCTAAATGATAGGATGAATGCAAGAAAGCATGAATGGGTCCCGAAAACAAAGGCTTGATCAGCTACCCATGTACAAATGCAATAATGAGGTAGAGAAGGAAAACCCAGTGGGACAAAACCCCCCTACAATGAGATGACTGCTGCAAAGAAGCACTGGAAGAACACTGTGGAGTAACATTGGAACTGTAATCCGACAAGCAAGGAAAGATACTTCTATCTACAAGAAGAGTCATTAAAGGACTCAAGCGGAATCATAATAATGCAACAACAGACCCAATGCCACAAAACACTGGAAAAATTGCAAATTGGAACAACCCTAGAATCTGTAAAGTAACAATAAATGAAATGATGAAAAAATCTAAAAATCATGTGTCTCGATGCCGATGCCAAACTGTGACTAAAAGTATTCCATGGGAACAAGTACCATAAAGACTCTAGAACATTAACCATAAAAACATGGCCCTCAAATTGAGATGGATCTGAACCAATGCGGATCAATAACCATAAACTCCCAATCTGATGTGTGAACCGATGTGAATTTGATATGTGTTAAGTAAGAGCAAGATGTCACCAAAAGAAACCAAGAAACCGGATATAACCCATGCGAGTTATCATCAAAACAAAATGAAGATCAAAGTGCATGCACACTCTAATCAAATTATTATGCAAGAAACCTCCCTGATGGAACTTTATATTAGTTCATTTATTATAATACCCAATGATTGCAAAAGGAGAGAATGATAAACATGCATAAACATAAAATAAAATGATGTGGTACTGAAATGAAGTGAAAATATTCAAGTTTCACCCTCCCAACTATCAAAACATCCAAGTAATCTCCAAAATACCCATCAGGAAAAATTTGGAATAATGATCAACCTTGGATAGATACAAAAAAAAAGTGCATGGACAAAAAAATAGAGCTCCTCAATACCTTTCCAATGCCACAAAGAAGGAAAAAATCAGAGATCGTGGCAAAAAGTTATCAGCTTGGAAGCCATAAATGAACATCTGACTTCAAATAGAACTAAATGCAGCTAAAATGAAAAATAATAAAAACTAAACTACACTACATGATAGTGCTCAAAATCATCTTTCCAATAGTGTCTCATTTGCAAAAAAATGATATCGTATGCAAAAGTTACACCTGTTTTCGTGAAAATTGCTCTAGGAAGGCCAATTTGGCCTATAGGGCCCCTAGGGGGCTAAATTTTTTTTTGGCCCCTGGTCCTATGCACGACCAAGGGCTGGAAGGCTAGGTCTACGGTGGAAACCTTGGTCCTCCATAAGACCACAGGCTGGTGCTGTGGGCCGGCCCGGGGTTGAGCGCATAGCGCCTGGTCCCCCATAGGACCAGTGGCAGGTGCTGATTGGCCTGCGAGGGCTGAGCGGAGGGCCCTTGGTCCTCCATGTGACTGGGAGCTCATGGAGTTTGCCTAGCCAGTGGCCTTTAGGTGGTGCCCCTGGCTTGAGCAGCCAATGGGTGGCCACCTGGTGGCTGCCCGGTGGTCACCTGGTGGCTGCTTGGTGGCCGCTTGGTGGCTGCCTAGTGGCCGTTTGTCGATGGGATCGATTAGAACTAGGAGTGCTCGCATAGATCCCAAGAAAACCCCATTTTTTTAATTTTTTTCATTTTTTGAGCATCAAAGTGCATGTTGGGGAGGTCGTACGGCCTCCTTGACAATTTTTTTTTGCCTTAGAAACAACTTTCTCCAAAATCGATGAAAAAAAAGGTGATATTAGGGTTTTTGGCCACTGCGAACCCAATGGTGACCTCTGTTTGTGCCCAAAGTGCCCCAAAAAATATCTTAGCTTGAAACCCTCATAGATCTGGCAAATGATGACCAAAATCTGCAAAAAAAAAGCCAATCCTGACTTTTTCTAGCACTTTGAATCCAATGGTGAAGCTTGATCTAATCCAAGATGATGCATAAATGAACTCAAGGCATGAAACCCTCGAAGAATCCCAAAAAAACTCTGCAATGATTTTCTCAAAAATCTTAGAAGGGGCTACAAATCAAGGCTCTCATACCATGTTAGAAACCAAGATTAGAAATGCAAACCAAAAAAGATTTCCACATAAGAGAAAAACATAAAAAGCAAGAGCTTTGCAAAAAGATGTGCAAATAATATTATTCAGGAATTCATAATTACATGAGAATTATTTTCTTTATAAAAGAAAAGTATGAATAGCCCTAATCTTATCTTGAGCAACAAGACAACTCAACAAGATAAGGATGACAATAATTAACCTAGGAATTAAAATATTACCTAAGTAAAGTTATGCAAGTGTAATTAAATATGTATTACACTAACAGAGAAGGTTGCTCAGGCATCTTCTTCTTCCTCTGTTGTCCCACCTATTTCTTTCTCTCACCTTGCTATGGAATCATCAAATTCTTCTCCTATGTGTCTCTTGGGGAGTCTGATGGCACTCACTTGGTGAAAGGCCAAGAATTAGGAATTTGAACTTCCTATCTTACCCAAAGTGCCTCGATCCATTTTATATGGTAAGGGGAAGGGTCCCCATGGAGAATATTTTGCGTCTTGGCATCCGTGGTCTCTTATTGCTCCTACCTCTAAGGTAGTGAATGGGAAGAGGCATGTCTTTGAGGCGCTCAAGCTTGCTCCCCCCACTGTTGTTGCATCTACCTCTCCATCTCTTCCTCTTGTTCCTATTCAGGAGTCACTCCCTTCATTAGAAATGAGTATGATGGATACTTCAATGGTTGAACATGTGTCTTTCATCCCTTCTTAGGCTACAACCTCTAGCTCCCAAAGTCGTAGAAACTTCCTTGCACAAAAGTGAAAGCATCAAAGGAAGGATCTAGTCACTAAGTAGGCTACCTTACAAGGGAAGGAAGGAGAAACAATAGCTCCCACTTTGACATCTTCTACTATGTCCTCCCTTTCTGCCACTTTTGCTTCAGTACCCCCTGCCTCAATCTTTCTTTTGGCTCCCCCTACAAGCATGAATGATCCTCACCCAAAGAGGGTGCAAGTATTCATTTCTCCTTCAAATGAGTCTCCCCTTTTGACATCCCTTCCAAACATCCCATCTTTTTCAAAACCTATGGACATGCCAAATACCTCAGTGGTGTCCATCCTAGTTTTCTCCTCTTCCTCCTCACCTTTTGCTTCATCTATGGGGATTTTACATCCTCCAATGAAGTGAAAGATGGAGGAAAACCTTGCTTACAATGAGGATTAGAAGAAGGGTTCTCCTTCTTCATAGGTTGGTTCTACATTAGCTTACATCATCCTAGTGATGAAGGCAACCTCAATGTCCCTAGAGTTTTTCACTGCTCTCAAGTCTTTCGGTGAGGCTAGCAATGGATCTCTGGCACATCCTCCATTACCCATTGAGTTTACATATGAAACAACTATAAAGTGCATGTTCCTCTGTAGATGATGTCTTAGCTCTATCGTCGATCTTTGTGAGATCACTGATGTTCACCTCATAGGAACTGTGTGGAGAAGACATCAAGAGGCCTTCTTCCTTTTCTCTTTTTGCAGGAGATTCAGAGGGTACCCACTTTTTATCCCACCCTTGTAGACTCATATGCCTTGCCCATGCATTGATCTATATAGGGAGAACAATGACCTCTTGGTTGATGAGGACTAGGGGGCAGGTGTTCTTTATCTGTAGATTAGATTGTGTCTATGTGTTCTATTCCCCTATGCTTGTTTTATGTGTTCTTGGAGAACCCTTTCCACCCTCGTAGGTGCTTGGATATAGGAGTATTTTTGTGTCGTAAAACTTCCTCTATTTGTCACATCATTGTTCTCTTTTTTGCGCTTTGATTTTCAACAATTGGGGATGATGCAAAGTGTTGGGGGCATTTAAGACACCCTTCCATGTTGACCCAATTTTTTATTTTTATTTTGTTTCCACATGTGTTTCTTCACATAGTATGACATAGTAGGGGGTTGATGATAGTTCATTTATATATTTTTATATCTATTTATCTATATTTATGAGCAGCTTTGACCCCAAAATATCATATCCCTTGTCTCTTGTTCATTATGTCAGGGTTTTTCTTTTCTTCTTATCTTTCTCTCTTCTTTGCTTTCTTTGTGATGTTGTAGCATTTATGTTTTGTCCCTCACACGTGCGACAACATTACCATGATTACCATGTTCCATGACATTGATTATTACACTATCCTAAGGAGGGGACATCACATTGCTTCAATTTTCAAAAGGTGTATTCGATGGTCAACGAATCCCTTCTTGAAAATGTCTAATTTTTTAAAAATATTTTTAAAAATTACATTCTCAACATGAATTCCTAGGTGAATTTTTCTTTCATCTTGGATTTGTAAGATAGAATCTATACTTGTCCTTGTGAGGGAACATTCTTTCTTTTGAATTCCTTGATGAAATGAATCTTTTAGAAGGATTCCTTGATGCTAGAATCTCTGGCAAAAAATATTGTTTATTTTCAAAAAAATCATCACTTTCGAATTGAGCGTCCCTTGAGAGGACCATTTTTCTTTTGAAGGGTTTCAAAGGGACCTATTTGAAATCTCTTCCTTCAATATTTGACTATCTGCATGACTATCTTCTTGTCTTCTTGTGTGGCTTCTTTTTGATATCTAACATGTTTTTTTTTTGGATTAACATGTTGCTTTGCAGGTATGCCTATGAAGTTTGTTTTTAATTGACCTTGTAGGATCGAGTACCTATAAGGCCACGTTAGACTCTATGGAGCCTCTCACATCTGGCTCCCTTTAGGACCAGGTGCCTGGGGGTACCTTCTTTGCAATTTTGAGGACCTGTGAAGCACTTACATCCTATGTGATTTCTTTGTTCGACTCTGTAAGTCTACAGACTTGCAAATCCTCTTTGTTCACCCTTCCATAGGTCTATGGACTTGTGGTGCATTTGTTAAAATCTCCTTGGGTCCAAGGATCTGTGGAGCCATCTTATCTTCCTATACTTTTGGGTGGGTCAGATTTCGGTCTACTTCCTCAATGGTTCATGTATACTTTATTTGAAATATTTTGATCTAATTTACCTCACATATGGTAGCACATATGCTTGCTAAAGTGGGGGAAAAATGTAATGGAGTGAATTTCCACCCTTCGAAAATTCCCAATTTACACCCCTCACCTTAGAAAAATTAAACCTGATGATGCTTTTCCACTTCATCCATTCGCTTTCCACCCACTTTGTAGTTGTCTGTAGTGTCAATGGAGAAATTTTTGTTGGGACGCTAGTGTGGTGTACGAACATCTGCACAACGCACCAGAATCTTGATAGGATTCTTGCCTCTGGAATCTATAGAGGCATTACACTTCTCCATTGGCGATGAAGCATAACACGCCTACACCCTTGACCAACCTTGAATGACTCTTTTAGGATTCTATTCATCCTAAAAAACATCTCATTCTTTATTCATTCAATATTCTAGAATTTGGCTAGATGTTTCTCAATCACAATTGCTGCTACATGCTTAATTTTTCATAGAATTCTTCATTGTTGAAGCCCCAAGCCAACATTCTGTTGGTTTTTCTCCTCACGTTGTTGTGACAATAGTGGCACTCACAAGATTGTGAGCTCACATCTCCCTCCATGTGCTTGAGGGCACCTTTTTTGGGAGGTGATATCTATTTCATTTAGCATCATCATTTGATTCTGTAGTATAGTGTTGTTACCATTACTTTTAATTTCTTCCATTTCAACATGTTCTTTATCATATTTTCTATATCATGGCTATTCTAGCCGTCTGTGGAGGTGGGAAATTCGAAATAGGGGTTTGACTACGACAAGCCTCGAAATAGCCCCAATATTTTTCCCCATTCTACGGTGTGTAGGTATTGCATTCATGTGGAGTTTGTGGGAGGATGGACCAATCACAAGTTCAATTTTCTACCACCTTTTATTTCATCACTTTTCATCTCTTGAGTTAAAGTATTCTTTGTGTTGTTCTAGCCATTTAGTTATTTCTAATTCTCCATTATTGCTTAAAATCATATTTATCAAGTAGATTAGCTAATCCCTTGTTATTCTTAACTGTATTCCGTACTCTCTATTTGTATGAATGCCAACACTTGAATGGGATTCCAACATGCCACACTATCATCCATCTTCTATGTTGGTGTCCTTTGGTAGAGAGCTACTGGGGTTAAAGTTTTGTCTCAAGAATTCACTCACTTGGTTCCCTAAACCTCTCAGGTTGAAAAATGTATAGTGGCAGGTTAATTTCCCTTCATTTTCACTCTCCTAAAACACCAAAACTATCAAGTGAAAAATACTTAGCATGAGGTAGATTAGGGTAGCCATTTGTTTTAGACCCTCTGATGACTTGGGGTTTTGAGCAGTCGGTTCCCATCCTCTACAACTACATAAAATCATCGGGGACGATGATTTGCAAAGGGGGGAATATGTTACACACTGTTGTGCATTTACCTATTTACTATTACTATGTTAAGGTAAATTATTGCATTTGTGAATGTATTTGGAATTCTTATCAGAAAATATATATATGGCTGCACTTTTTTATCTGAATCATTAGAAAATTATTGAATGAATGTTTATTTCATTTGATGTTATATAATGGAATGAATATCTGGAATGAATGGTTATTGAATTTGATATTCTAACTATGAAATGTATAAATGCTTTCTTTGATGAATTGATGACTACTATGAAAATGTGTTAAGTTGGATGTAGATTCAAATTCAATCATTCAGAAGCGAGGGGAAGTATCACTTGCGAGAAGAGGTTGGTTAGGTAACCTATAATGAAACCTAACTAAGCTTACATAACTCACTTATAGAATGGTTGAGTCAAATCATAGTTTTGGTAATTGATAATTCATCCTTTAGTATGGTTTGTTTGTATTAGGAAGGATCTTGATTTTTGTTAAGAGCATTCTTGGTTTATGTTTAGTGCTTGGTGCATGTGAGTTTTTCTTTGTATTACTATACTTGATTGATGAGATATATATACATGAATGTACATATATGTACATATGCATGTCGATGATAACCAATACATGTGAGATAACACGTACATGAGAATACATAGGTAGACATACCTACACACACTCATTGATGTATTTCTCATGGGTATGGTGAATCAAAATGATAATAAGAAATTTATGTATATATACCTATCAATAAGATATCAATTGTTTATGTGATTGATTATATAATCGAATGTATATAGATGAGATATATGCATATATACATGTATGTAGAACACTTTTCCTAGACCTGCTAAAAAATGAACAAACAATCAAACATTAGTCCATAAACAAGTGTAAACAAGCATTCCCCATGAAATTCATTCAAACACAAGAACATGAAATAAAAGTACAATATCAAGTACTCTACTAAAGAAATCCTATCCTATTGCTCAAATCAATATCCCATGGGGGAATTGGTGCTTCTTTGATGTGGAAATAAACCCTTTCCCAATTTGTTGATAAGCTTGATGATAGATGTGTGATTCTTGATGCAAAATGCCAATAACCTAGCTATGGATGATGAATTCTATGCTAACTTGGATGAGATTGTGGATGGAATCATGGATGCTTTCAACTCAAATGAATATAATGTACTTGCATGAAGTTGTGTCAACTTGTTGATCCAAAATCAAATAGAGAAGGCCTCTATTTATAATGAAGAAGGATTGAAGAATGAAGAATAGGATGAATGTGGGATTAAAGAAGGGACTAGTGGCATTGTGACACTTGTCAACATGTTAATGAAGGAGAGTGGAGCACATTTTGAACAATGTGCATGTTAAATGCATGTAGGTGGAATTTGAATTTGAAGAGGTGACTTGTGTAAGAGGAGGTGTAAGAGGAGTTAATCCCAAGGGTGGCTTAAGGAGAGTACATGTAAGAGTATTAAATGCCAAGGTGGAGGAAAAAATCCTTTTGGGAGGGAGATTTCAAATGGGTGGAATATTCCAAGAATATGCCACATTTGAATGAAAATAGAAGAATTAATAAATAAAATAAATTGATTTACATGTGCAACTTGCAAAAGCTAGAGGAATGGAGGATTAGTGTTAGGAGTTAATTAATGATTAATTAACTTAGATGAACTTAGTTGATTGTGACATTTAATTTAAATGCTTGAATTTATTTAAATCAAATGAGAGGATATTGGAAGATTTAATTAAATGTATTTATTTATTTAATTAAAGGAGATGACATTAGGATTTAATAGATAAAGTTGATTTATTTAATCAAATATAGAACATAAAATTGATTTATTTAATTAAAAGAGGACTTTTGACAAATTAATTAAATAAAGATTATTCAATTAATTGGTTAGTAAAGAAATGATCAAGGAAGAATCAAAGTTAGTTAATTAGAATCAAATGCATGATGTCAATCAAGATATTTTGAGTGTCTACAATATACATATGTTGATATACACATATGTGTTGACAAATGGGAATGCCTATATGAGTATGTCGATATATGTATATATACATTTACATGGATATAAATATGTATACACATACGGTATTGGTTATGAAATGGTAACTTGATCTCATTCATTCGAATATCAAGTGGATTATTTAGACAAACTTATTGTCAAGGAATATATATATACAAATATATACTCATATATATACATATATATATGCACATGTATATAAATAGCATCTAAAGCTATTAAGAACGACTGTATATACATATGCATATATATATATATATATGGCCAATTTATTGAATATGTGGCATGACTGATATAATATGAATATAGTGTTTCATACAATAAGTAAAATGCTAAGTAATAAACCACATATATCATCATTGATAAAAGCAATGGAAAATACATAGGGTGCTGTCATAATAGTGGTTTATAATTCCTGAGAGGAATGAATTTTAGCTGAAATCACATATTTTTAGAAAATATAATGATTTAAGCCTTAAAAAGTTCCATTTTAAGGATTCCAATTGAAGAGGGTTTGATCAAATCACCTTAGATCAAACCCCTTCATATAAAACCTCGCTAGTTTTAAACCATACCTTTAAATGCGTCTCCTTTAGACCCATCAAAATGATAAAAAATCACTTTTGATTTAGATTTTGGGATCAAATGAATTCATTTAAAATTTATTTCAAATGATTATGGTATTCCTCAGAACAAGCTATCCAATGAATATAATTTTAATATGTTTTGGTTTTGTTATGTATTTGTTTTTAAGTTTTATTAAACATAGGTTTTTCATCGAAAATGAATTTCTTTGTTCTTCACATGTGGAAAAATAGAAGATTATAAATAAATAAAAAAAATATGAGTGCACTAGATATTGAAGTCCTTGATCCAACAAAAAAATAAAATAAAATTTTGACATATACAAAAAAAGTTATCGTTATCTCATATGTATGAATTGTAATTTGTTTGACTTTGAAACTTGATTAAGGAAAAATATTCAATAAAAAAACTATCTAACCAAATGGAAGCACTAGATATTAGAGTTACAAATCTAAATTTGAAAGAATTAGAATTTTATCCTTCATGGAAAAAAAGTTATGTTTATCATTGCGCCACTTTTTAAAAATGTTATTTTTGAAAAAATCTATTTTCGTGGGAGATGGAAAAAGAAGTGCAATTTGATTTACAAAATTTTGAAAAAAATATTTTTTAGAATCTACAAACAAAATTTGATGAGACTCTAGTTTGCACCATCTTCAAATTCCTCACAGTTTAGTCGCTATAGGTGTCCGAAGATTTAGTTAAAAATAATAATTTCGGTGTCCGGTTGGCCAAAAATTGTAAACCACCATTATGGGATCACCCCATAATTTTAAATCTATTGCACATAGTTTATACTTAATGAATAAAGCATAATGTGAAGAGTTGTGCACTATACAAAATGACATGCTAAGTTAATGATAAAGAAACACTATATTGAGGGGGGTCAACTCAATGATATTTGTCAAATGCTTTTGTTTGCAACAAGTTAGCAAAGCGAAACACAACCAAATAAGTATTGATTTATTCCTCTGATAAACAACAAGCTAGTAAATAGGGAATATGGTAAATAGTTGGTGCCATATTATGAACTCTATGTTTCTTTTAGAAGTCTCTTGAGCCTGTAAGTTAATTTATAGATTGGAACATGTACTATATAAATTAGTCAATTTGTTGTTGGCAAGCAAAGAATCAACCTGCTATCCTGTTTGCATGAGTATTGAGATAAAAATATGCCACCTTTTTATTATCAAGCTTAGTTGATGGAATTAAGTTGAGAAGTGTCATTTCATTAGCCTCATTTTTAGCCTGTAGATGCTAGTTTTTGGGTATATTTATAGAGGCACCCTTACCTCATTTGGATAGACTTCTACTACACATTATTACACTGCTCCATTCTATTACATTTTTATTAAGAGATTCTTATTATGTTGAGAGTTATTTGTGAGGAAACTTTAGTGAGAGGAATTGAGAGGGTTTTGTCGCTAAGTTGATTTTAAGAGGGGGAAAAACTTGAGATCCAATGATTCAATTGGATTAAAGTACAATTAACAGGTATGATATTCTATTCTCTTTATGTTTATCTATTTTTCTAAAAGATTGAATGTCTTGTGTGTTCTATTTGGAATTGCATATGATTGCTTGAAATAGAGTAAATATTCTATTTGCTTATTGGAAAGGAAAAAAGTCTTATTGATATGATTTTCTTAAGAGTGTTGTACTTACTCCATATTAAGGAGTGATTGTTTATTGTCTATAGTATTATATACTAGGATTAATGAAATGGGAATAGCTTGTTAAGTTATTTTATGCAAAGTAATTTTGTAGACTTAGAAAGCTCATATGTTATACCTGGGAATAGAATATCCATTAAAGGGGGTAAATTATGTTTATGCTTTGTTGGTAGAGATACCATTGTGTTATGGGAAAAGGGGAATAGGTTATTTATGAGGTTAATGATTACCTATTGAATGAAATTATCCATACATAGATTATAATGGCCTAATGCCAAATTGAGATAGAGTAGTGTATGTGAATAGGATGACTATCACTCGACATACTTGTACCATAGAAAAATGGATCTTGGCCATTTTCATGGTAATTTAGGTCTTTTTCCTGTGATGCTTGACCTATTTTTCTTAGATTTAATGTTGTAATGTAACTTATGCATTCACATTAGGTCTTGAAAATTCAAATTATGATGTCTTGTGAAGGTGTTGTGAAGTGTTGTAACACATTTCTACACTTTTCTAGACACTTCTTATTATAATTCATCTAAATATTCCCTTTTTATCAATTATCAAGTCCTATTTCAAAGTGTTGTAAAGTCTTGTAACAATCTTTCATGCTTTTCTATGCTTGTCACCACTAATTACACCTTTCTTATGCTTTATTTGGCCCCTTTATGCACTTATAGGCCTTAATTAAGCATGTTTTTGAATACAAACCTGACAAACCTCATTCAAGAAAATATAATTTATGACACCCACTTGCATGCCTTGAGTGGGACCCATTCGCCATGGGTGGTGAATGAGTCCCTCTTGGCACAAAATTCAAAATAAATTAAAATTTCTTTCAGGTTTTTATTCATTAAGACCTTATGTTAGCCTGTGATGTATTTTTGGGTAATTAGGGCATAATTGTGTATAAATAAGTGTTTTTACATTGATTTTAACCCCCATTCATCTATTCATTCAAGTATTCATTTATTCAATCATCCATCTAAGCACTTGAACATCATAACATTATTCAATCAAGCAATTATCAAGCATCTTGGAGCAACCATTGACATATCTTCAGACTTCAACAATGAGGGTTTGGTATTGTAGGTAGTTTTTTCAAAGAAACAGGTGTTGAAAAGTGGTAAAACATTCATCAAAGCTATTCAAGTCAACCAAACCCAAATTCAAGCTTAGAGACAACATTCAACCTATTTTTTGCAGATTTGGTTCTGTCAACCCGACAAGAAGACAAGTGTAGATCTGGACCCATAGAGTTGACTTCAAAATTTGCAAATTTTTGTGGCAGGAGTGATTTTCCATTAGTGGTGAATGAGTCCCACTAACAGGATGGAAAAGGTGATTTCATCACTTTTCAGTTCCCGACAGTCAGAAACCAGTTTCAACAAAGTTTACTAGAAGCATGACTAAATCACCATCAATTGTGAGTGAGTCCCACTAGTCATCAATAGTGATTTCTATAGCATTCTAGAACCTTTTGGCATCAAAATTCTACCTCCAGGTGCACTTTTTTTAGTTTCATTAAGTTATAATTTCATTTGTGCATGTTTCTAGTTCATTTTTGCATATCACACTGTGTTTTCAAACACTTCATATTTCTTAGGTTTTACATAGATAATCAATCAATTTTATTAGTTTTCTACATCTATATTATTTCATTTAGGCATAATTTCATTTTACTTGCATTATTTTGAGTGAACCACCTAGATTTTGGCATAGGATATCTCTTTCCTTTAGGTGAAAAACCCTAATTGAGTAAAAGAGAGTCATAGAATTTCACACCCCTAAAATCTATGGTTCAATACTAATTGAGAATACTTTGGCCAAAGTAGTGTGATTGCATTAGGCTCCACTTTCAGTTCAACGTGTTTCTTTTATACATGCTAGTTTAGGATTGTAGTGTCTATAATTTCTAGTTATGCAGGGCACAAAACTAAGCTCAAAGTGGTTATAGTTATGAGGTTACTCCACAAATCTCTTCATCGAAGGGTAGGGTCATCTTACCATATGTGGTAGATGTGAGGGTGACCACATTTGAGTTTGTGGTTGGTGGAAAAGAACTTGAGTGATGCTTCTACTCCTTAGCTGGTGACCAAGATTTGAAAGGAGATTCCTAGACTATCTATATCTATTGCCTTGAAGCTCGGTTATGCTATGTATGTATTTTGTATACAATCTTTGGAAAAATTGTAATGTGTGGAATATATATTGGAAATAAAATCAATGCTTCAAATTTTTTGTGTCATTTATGCTCATTTGTTCTTTTTTGGAAAATATTTTTTTATAGCAATGGTTATGAAACATAGTTTATTTACTTGAAAGTGAAAACTTAGGAAATTTACTTTCATGAATAATTGGCATGTTACAATAACCATAAATCCATTGAACATGTTGATGATTTTGTTTGGGCTTGGTTTCATCCATTATAGTTTGTTCATCACCCATTTACAACATTTATCTGCCACATCACAATTTAACAACAAATGGTTTGTTGATTCTTCCTCCTCTTTACACATAACACATCTATGAGCTTGCCCATAATTCATCTTTGAACTCTTTCATGAGTGAGTATTTTTTTGGATAGCCAACTAGGTAAAAACTCCTACTTTAGGTAAACACTCTTTTCCTCAACATAATTTTGTTGTCCATTCTTCCATTTTTTTGTATCCTCCTCCACACCATAAGCTATCCTCATGTTATACCTCCCTATTTTTTCTAGGCACACCATTTTATCCCATCTAGTCACCCTGTGAGGTGGATTCTTTGCTTCTTGAGAGTTTTCACCAGCTCGATTATGTGGTACTTTGGAATTGCCATATGTTTGAAAGATTTCCATTTCGATGTCCTAGTTTTGTACACTACTTTTGACTCTACTTAGTTTGCCACCTTGTCTCCCCATTCCTAGTCAAAAATAAAATTTCTTCCTCCCATCTCCTAATATCATCTATTGCAATAATCTATCCAATGAGTCCTCCCAAAAGAGGGATTTCCCTTCATCCTTAAGTTCCCATGTGAGGTGATTAACAACTAGGTCTCTACAAGAGAAAAGAAAGTTCCAGATTGCAATGCCCCTTAGAGGATTTTGAAGTGATAGAATCCTCATGGGTCATTAGAATGTAGGTTTTTTTTTTGTAGCACCCTCACCCACTTCTACTCTAAATTTTGGTACATATTCCATACTAGCTTCACTCCCAGTGTTTTATTCATTGATGGCTATTTCCTCAGCCTGAATCCTCTTTCCTATTTTGGCCTACATATATTATCCCATGCCACTAAAGGAATTTTATTCTATTCATTACTCCCATTCCATAATAATTTCCTCATCCACATTTCTACTTGATCAACAATGTTTTGTGGGATCTTCATGCAAGACATAACATAAATTAGGATTGTTGATATTACTGACTTCAACATTATTATCATCTCAATGAAGCTCAACCATTTTCTTCTCCCCATTTCTAATTTTTTGTGTAATTTGATATTAATCCATCCTAGAAGTGATACTTATTAGCTCCTACAAACATTGGTAATCTTAGGTACCTTATCGGGAGTGATCCCGTCCTAACTGGGACAATGATTCTTGTAATTTTCCTTTGTCTCCTTATGTCTATTGTTAAAAAATTAAATTTTTGAATTCCTTGAATTCACACATTGGCCTGAGGCTTGATAGTACTTGTCTAATAGTCCCTTCTATTGGACACTAGGAACACTAAGAGGGGGGGGGGGTGAATTAGTGTTCCACAATATTTAATTTTTTAGATCAGATCTTAAACTATCAACAACAATAATTAAACCCTTAATAGCATTCACAATACATAAACATAAGGTAGCACACAATCACATTAAATAATACCATAACACTAGGATTTTTATGTGGAAATCCTGTTAGGGGAAAAACCACAGTGGAGATTAATCCACAAAGTATACTCTGTTAAAAGTGTGATGAAAAGGGAATGCACTTGCATTTAGGCACACTGCCTAGAGCTCACCACTCAAAAGAGAAAGGCTCACTACCTTACAAAGTATAATTGAAATTACAACAAAATCTTGAACTAAGAGAGTAGCATCTACAAATGCTTGGATTTAGTTCCAATTAGGCGCACAATCAGATTCTAGATCTTTCTATCTAGTTCACACTTCTACCCTACTCTACATACAAAATCTTTTCTGCCCTCAAATAACTGATCTGTCTATTTTCACTCTCTTCTACACATACACTTCTATCTTTTTCACAACTACTTCACACACCAAAATGATTTTTTGATCTCCTTTATATATCTGCTAATTAGGAATTCATTGTATGTCAGCTTCACATCAAAATATAATATTCTTGCTTATGTCGACTCAAAACATTAATTAGAGTTGATGCATGTCCTCACAAGTTGGATAGACTTTAGAAGGGACCTAGAAAAAAGTTCAAAACATAAGAAATAACTAAATACATACTCCACATACATCCGCGATACACCATATAAAACATGTTGGCCATGATGAGAAAATAAATCATGAACCATACTATTGAATCTCTTAACTCAAACTCCGAATAATGAAACATCACAAAAACTCACTAGTAGGATAGTATACATGCTAGGAAGATTTACCTAGAGATCCACACCACAAAAAATGATCCGGTGAAGTGAACAGAGTAGCTTGTCAACCAGATGTGTTTTTCTTCATTCTTTTTGTCGGAAGATTACATAATCTTACTTCCCTTGCCAGTAGGAGCAAAAATAACACTATGGACCATATTGCTGACTCCAGTTGCCATCAATGACAAAAAAAAGTAGCCAAAAATGATCTCTGAAAGCCATATGCCAAAAATCTCCCCCTTTGGCATTGATGGCAACACTTAGTGAAAAATTGACTAAGTGTCAAAACCAAAAACTCAAAAAAACCAGAATTGCTGCTCCCCCTAGGATGTGAAAGAAAATTTTCACTGCATTCTCTCCCCCTTTGACATCAATGATAGAGCTTCTATCTCTTCCACTCTCCTTGTAATATTTTACTATACTTCTCTTCCTATTCTTTCCCTTTTACAAAATTGAGAGTTGGATCAAAATTTGAGAAACTGTTGCAATAATTAGAAGATTATTTTATTCTTAGCTTTAATTTCTGGAAGGAATTTCTTCCAAGAGTCCATGACAATCCCAATAGCTATAATAAAGCTATTATTCTTTGATGTTCTATTGAAAATATGGACAAGGGATTCATGAATGGTGATTGCTTCTTCTAGATTTTCTCTTGTCTTTAGCACTTAAATCATTTTCTCTAGTCTGCCTTCAATCAGGTCTTTTACTCTCTAGAAGGTGTCCATGGGAGTATTTATAGAAAAGTGAACCTTTGCATACTTATCCTGTAGATTATGAACCTTTTTCTTAACCTTTCCATCCTTATCCAAAAACATACTGTAGTCCTGTCCAATTCTGACAAGCTCTTTTTTTATTTCCTCCAACCTATCCTTGTACTTCCCAACCACATGATGCCACCTTAGACAGTAATTGAAGACTTTATTGGCCGAATAATTGCACTGCCTTAGCACATTCATTTTCTTCTTCAGTTTAGCAAGAGATAGCCTAAATTGCATCTTCAAATGGGAAATCATTTCCTCCTCTTTCCTATCTAGAGGCACAAATTCCATAGCCTCCTTAACACACTCAATCAATTCTTTTGGGAGAACATCCTGCAAACTCTATAATTCAATATTGTTATCAGCAAATTATCTTCCCAAAGTGTCCTCAATGAAATCCTGCTCATAGGATGGTCCATTCAACCATATATCAGTTATCTTTTGCATTCCATCCTCATCCTGAATGATTTGTAATATCTTTGCTTTAAATAGAGCACCTTCATCATCACTCTCTTTTGCAATTTCCACAACCAGTTCAACTAGTTTTGGTTCTTCTCTTGGAGTATATTCCTTAGAGTCTTCATCCTAAACATCCACAACCAACTCTCCTTTCCCTTTTTCTTCAACCCTTGCTGACTTGGGTGCTAGAGGAGTGACACCGGCTAGATCTCTTCCTCTCTTCTGCTTTTTCTCTTCCTTTCCAGAGGATGATCCAACTTCAATTATTTTTACTGGAAGAGGAATAATATTTTCCCCAAAATTTTCTAGCACCTTTATAAAGAAGTTTTCATAAATTCGTTCCCCATTTTCAAAAGAGTTGTAATGCACAAAGATTCACTTGCAAACCGGTACATTTTATTTCCATACCACATTGTCATTTAGAGGCAAGGAATTAAGAAAATACATCATAATGCATATTGCAAGAGTGTGAAATTGAAGGAGTCGTCAATATACTTCATTAATTTTACATTCTCCATTAGTTGATCCTTCATCAAACTACATAGGTCAAAGTATTCATTCTCAATTATCATTTTATGAGTGATATATACAACACTTGTTCAGGTTGATCCTTCTCAATTTTTGAAGATCTTATATGAGATTCCATGTGCAACATGCCTTTTCAATGGATCTTTAATTGATGAAATTATTAGAGCCCTATGATCTCACCTTATTCTGGTTAGGGCTTCAACCTTAACATTTCGAATCAATTTCTTCTTCAGAATATTACCAACATTGCACAAACCTGTTAGATTCTTGATTACATCCTCTGAGATTTGATAGGGTTTATCCAAAGTGAGGATATCACTGTCCAATCTGTTTAAGATAAACCAAATCACTTCCGTATTGATGAAATGAGGAAATTCATTCCATATATCCAAATTCTTATGCTTTGATCCTTTAAGCCTCCTCAATTTGGTGGGAGACAATAGATTTCTTTCATCCCTAACTTTTTGACTGCTATACTTATCCAAGATTATTGTTCCTTTGGTTTGTTTCATTTTTGTGTTGAGTAAGGTTCTACCAATCACCAAATAGATATGAAATTGATAAGAAACAGAGATACCTAAAAAATTCACCACTAGAATGACCTTTCACACCTTCAGAATTTTGCTGAAAGTGCACTCCAACTATTTCCTTTTAATGCACAATGACTAATTAGGGTTTCAAATTCCATTTTATAACTTCACATACTTAAATTTCTTATCGCATTAAATGTATCGCCCTAGAAGTTTTGATTACACTGAAAAATCATATAGCAAGTGAAGAATCCAACTTTAGACTTTAAAAATTTCATCTAACACAAAAAATGATTATAGATACATTTGTCAAAGGATAACACAACTTCTGATGATATCCATCGATTCAGAGCCAATTATACACAGGGAGTAAAGAACTTTTCATGAGAAACTCCCCCTAGGCCTCTGACCTGAAATCAATTGCTAAAAGAATTACTGGAAGGAGCTTCCGGTACATCCTTGTTTCCTTCATCAAATTCCCTTTTCTTTACCCATGTTTTCTTCATATGATCTCTTATCTCTTCCACGGATGCTTTTTCTTTTTCTTTGTCATTTTTCTGTGAATTTCTTCCTTGATAAACTAGACCTCTTTTGTTCATGTTTCTATTCCTGCAAAATTTTGTAATGTGCCCAAAATTGTTGCAATTGTATCATACTAGATTCTTCTGTCTATACCGTCATTCCATTGATTTCCTCCTGACTTGCATTGATTAGCAACATGTCCAAATCTTCCACATGTATAGCATTTAATGTTATTTGTATTGACAGACATATTTCTGCATTCTAATGCCTTATGACCAAACTTCTTGCATTTAAAACACTGAATAGAAAATAATGGAATACTAGGATTTATCTTTCTTCTACATTGAGAAGCCATATGTCCAAATTTATTACAAACAAAGCAATATCCATTAAATTTCTGAGCATTGGGTTGCCTTACCAGATGTCTTTTTCCTTTGTTCTTCTTTTCAAGGTTCTTCTATTCAGATCCAGAGCTCTCACCCTTCTCATAGCCAAGCCATCTATTTTCATTAGTATCCTTTTGTCCTGTGGTTATCTCATCAAGCCTAGTAGAACTTATCTTGAATTTTTCTTTGAATTCATTTGTAGTAGCAAGCTCATTTCTGATGATAACTACCCGTCTCTCAAGTTCTTGTTCATTATTTCTAGATTGTTGCAGTTCAATTTGCAACTAAATGAATCCACTGTTAATTCTATTGCATTCTTCAATTTTTTCTTTCAAGAACTAGGCCAAATTCTCCTCATTCTTCTTTCTTTCTTCAATCTCTTTGGTGAACTTCATTGCCACAAATTCCATTTCAAGCTTTAGATCTGTATTATCCTTAGCAAGCTTTTCATAATCTTCTATTATTTCCCTTAGGGTCTGATTCAGATGGACATCATCTAGACCTTTTCTTTCTTTTTGCTTCAACTGATCACACAGTTCCTTCCTCTTTTCTCTTGACCCATTTATCTTATCCTTTAGTGATTGAATGAATTTTTTGGCATCTACAAGTTTTTCTTTTAGTTCCATGACCTCTGCTTTGGATTGATCAAGATCATCAAGTGCCACCATAAGATGTTGTTGAAGACCACTAGCGTCCATTGTCATTCAAGATCCATCTCAAGTTGTTAAACTTCTGATGAGGAACCTGCTTTGATACCAATTGTTGGATGTGCTAGGAACACTGAGAGGGGGGTTGAATCAGTTTTCCACAATATTTAATTTTTAGATCAGATCTTAAACTATCAACAATAATAATTAAACCCTTAATAGCATTCACAACACATAAACGAAAGGTAACATGCAATCACATTAAAGAATACCATAACACCAGGATTTTTACGTGGAAACCCTGTTAGGGGAAAAACCATGGTGTAGATTAATCCACAAAGTATACTCTATTAAAAGTATGATGAAAGGGGAATGCACTTGCATTTAGGCGCAATTCCTAGAGCTCACTACTCAAAAGAGAAAGGATCAATACCTTACAAAGTATAATTGAAATTACAACAAAATCTTGAACTAAGAGAGTAGCATCTACAAATGCTTGGATTCAGTTCCAATTAAGTGCACAATTAGATTCCAAATCTTTCTATCCAGTTTGCACTTCCTCTCTACTCTACTCTACATACAAAACATTTTCTTCCCTCAAATAACTGATCTGCCTATTTTTTCTCTCTTCTACACATACACTTCTATCTTTTTCACAATTACTTCACACACCAAAATGATTTTTTGATGTCCTTTATATATCCGCTAATTAGGAATTCATTGCATGTCAGCTTCACATCAAAATATAATATTCTTGCTTATGTTGGATCAAATCATTAATTAGAGTTGATGCGTGTCCTCACAAGTCAACTAGACTTTAGAAGGGACCTAGAACAAAGTTCAAAACATAAGAAATAACTTAATACATACTCCACATACATCCACGATATGCCATATAAAACATGTCGGCCACGATGAGAAAATAAATCATGAACCATACTATTGAACCTCTTAACTCAAACTCCGACTAATGCAACATCACAAAAATCACCAATAGGATAGTACACATGCTAGGAAGACTTCCCTAGAGATCCACACCATAGAAAATGATCTAGTGAAGTGAATAGATCATCTTGTCAACTGGGTGTGCTATTCTTCATTCTTTCTGCCGGCAGATTACAAAATATTACTTCCCTTGCCAGTAGGAGCAATACTAACACTGTGGACCATACTGTTGACTCTAGTTTCCATCAATGACAACACAAGTAGCCAAAAATGATCTCTCAAATCCATATGCCAACACCTTCATAATTGTTATTCTCTCATATTTTCCACTCCATATAACATCTATTGTGAACAAATTGCGAACACGTTTATGGTTCCATATTGGGGGGCTACTTTGATTCCTTTCCACCCAACCCACATCCTCGCCACTTCTATGCTCCTACAAGTTCCTCTACCATAATTATAAACAAGGATGGGGATAAGGGGTATCCTTGGCCTAGCCCCCTTGAAGTTATAAAGAATCCATGCGAGGTCCCATTGATCAGGATTAAAAATTTGGGCCCCCCAATGCAACACTTTATCTAGTAAATATAGGCTCTTTCAAATCCAAACCTTTCCAATACTTCTGCCAAAAATTCCCTGTCCACTTGATCATATTATTTTCTTATATCTAGTTTCAATATCATCTAGTACACCTTGGATTTTCTTACTATGTGCATGTCTTCATGAATTAGAATGATAACTTCAACAATCATGCTTCCCAATGTAGAACTACTCTATTCCTTTGAAATAATTGTTGGAAGGAATACCCTGAGTCTATTCATGATCACCTTGGAAATTATTTTATACATCATGTTACATAAGGAAATCATTCTAAAGTTTTCCAGTTCCACAAATTTTCCCTTATTTGAAATTAAGACTATCAAAGTGTTGTTCAGATCTCCTAGCATTACCTTCTTTTTCCTTGACTCCTCCACCATTTTGATCAAATATGATTTTATAATGCCATAAAAGGTTTGGAAAAACTTGGTTGGGAACCCATCCAAGCTGGGGGAATTATTTGAGCTCATTTGAAATACTACCTTTTAACCTCTTCTTTTGATAATGTACGTATTAGATGCTCATTTTTCCTTTCATTAACATTAGTTATGGCATTTTTCTTAGAATATCCTCTTTTCTTTGGTCTACCACCACCACTTCCTTTGATTTTTTTTTGTAATATAAGACTACCATCTCCACTATCTCCTTTGGGTCTTATGTCTCCCTCCTATCTATATCTTTTAGTTCCATAATTTTTTTGATACCTCTTTTGACCTTTGTTGATAGATGAAAGAATTTAGTGTTCATTTCCCCTTCCTTCAACCAACACTCCCTTGAACTTTTCCTCCAATAAATTTCTTCTGTAGCTAATATCTCCTCATAGCCAGTCTAGAGAGATTTTTATTTTTGAAATAAAGTTGCATCCATGAATTCTTTGATCACTACTTTGTTCAACTCTGCCAACTCTCCCTCTATTCATGGTTTTTCCTAAAGTGTATTCTTGAAATGATCTTTGTTCCATTCCTTTAGCTATATTTTTATATGCTTTACTTTCCTCTATAGCTAATATAACTTATACCCCCAACCTTGGGGGGATCATTCCACCATGCCTCCATCATTTCTTTATTTTCTCATCCCTTATCCACATGCATTCAAACATAAATGGGCATCTTTCTGGTTATCCATCTTGCAAAAATATCAACAAAATTGGATAATGGTATGATCTATTTAGAGGAATTATTGAAGCTTCATAAGTAATTTGTAATTCCTCCCACTCTCCTACTAAGAAAATCCTTCCCAAATTCTTTTCTATGCTTGTGAAACCTATCATCCTATTGGTCCAAGTATAAGTCCCATTCTTGGGGCTAACTTCTAGCAAATGACTATCATTGAAAAGATTATGAAAGTATACTTGGGTTTGATATGCCCACATGGAGCCTCCTTTCTTCTCTAATACATTTATTGTGGCATTAAAATCCCCTTCGACCACCACCTTTTAATCTATCAACATATAAAGGATTGTTTCTAACTGGTCTCATGTCTCTTGTTTCCTCATAGTTTCGATAAATATTAAGTAGGAAAACATTGAACCTCCCATTGTTGAAATTTTCTTTAGCAAGTTGCTAGTTTGGGGTTCCTACTACCTCTTCTATTTTAAAATTTCTCAAATTTCTATATCATATCGAGTCCTCCTAATGCCCCTATCAATTCCTCAAAAAACCATGCCATTGTCTCCATTTAACCAATAATTCTCTTCCTCCATATTCATCTAGATTAGTCTCCTATAAAAAATGAAATCTACTTTCACTTGATCAAGCTACCTCTTGATCAAGCATCTCTTTCCAGTGGCATTTAGGCCCCTTAAATTCCATGTTAAGGCCCTCATGGCGACTAGGGAAGGGGCACTCCCTTACTTGATCTTAGTTTCATTTGCCCCTTGTCGTTGCCTACAATTTCCAGTACCACTTTGTTTGATTTCCTCCCTTTCACCCTCTTTTCTCCTAAACTTGATTTTGAATTGGATGCTTTGCTTTGACTTATGGATCAAATTTCCATAATGTCTTCTTCTACTTCTCTGAACTCACTATCTTCTTCTTCCTTTGAACTGTTTATTGTCACATCTTAATTTTCCTTTGGGGGGGGTGTTCTCTTTGTCTTCTTACCTTTCATGTGTTAAGTTATTTT